>WYDF02074005.1:0-11357 GCA_009867245.2 Adranes taylori
TGAACCTTATCATCGGACAAATATTATTTGATTGAAAACTCTATATATGTTACAAGTAAGCGAGCTGTCATTTACAAATGACAGCTGTTCATTTAATTACCCAATTAGAACGTTGTGCGGCAACGAAAATATTGTTTATAGTTATTTAATATATATATATATATATACCATAGCAATTTGTAAAATAGACCAGAATTTACGTTAGAATACAACTTACTTGTTTCAATACATCCGTGTGCTTAATTTATTCATCATCGTCATCATATAGCAGCTTGTCTCATCCACTGCTGGACATAAGCCTTTCTTAACCTAACCAATTTTGCTCGGTCCTGGGCATCGTCAAATCGTCCGTCCATCGAGTCGGCGGTCGTCCCCTGTTTCTGCGTGCTTCGTCTCTGGGACGCCATTCTATTATTCTCTTCGTCCATCTGTTATCTGACATTCTTGCGACGTGGCCAAATTTATTACTCCACATTTAAACTACCAAGATTATTAAATTAATTTAGGTAATTTTTCAAAGAGTGCCATTGTTGTGCCAATCAAGTAACTAAAGCCGAATCGAATAGGCTACTTGATAACTTCATTACCGTATATTAGCTGTAGGATTATAATTGTGTTTAGGATTTTCTTTTTGTGCTATTTGGTCATTTGCTGTCTCTTTCCAGTACCCCGTATAACTTGTTTCTTTCTACTGATTACGATATATTATCTGCTTTTCACATGATGTATAAAACTTAAATTTGTGTCAAACGTGACTCCTAAGTATGTAGATTTGTTCTTGAATTTGATATACTGTCCGATAAATTTGATTCCAGTTTGCTTAGCGTATTTCTGAAGTGCATAATATGTGTTTTTCTTACATTAATTTTTATTTTCCATTTTTGAAAATTCTCTTCCAACTTCTTTAAACCTTTCACTGTATTTACAATGACACTACTGCATCCGCGAACTAAAGCACCGTTGTATTTGATGCTTTGCTAAATATAGTAATGTCCGATATAAATATTTTGAATAGGACTGGTGATAAAGGAGACCCTTGTTGATGTCCTTCTCTATTTGCTTTTGTTGTTGATAATTTTCCTTCTTCTTTCACTTAAAATGTCCGGTTGTCCAAAAAGTTTTCTATTCACTTTCATCAATTCTTTCCATACCTTGTCATATGATCAAGCAGCGCGGCTACCGTATATTTCCTCTCTACACTTGCTTTGTTTACCAACGTTTCTAGATGCTCTCCTTGTTTCACGGCTGTTAACTTTTTCTAAGTCCCGACAATCTTGTTATCTTCCAAAAAATTCTGCGATCTATCCTTCACAAGTTTTTCTATTACCTTGGATAAGCAATTGATCAGACTGATAGACCAGACCTGCTATTTTGAATTTACGCTAAATCTCTTCCTTGTTTTTTAGTTCTGCATGCTTCCATTTTTAAAGGAAATAAGATAGCATAACAATGCTGTTGTACACATTTGTGAGATCTTTGATTGATTCTGCGCGTAGCATTTTTAGCACATTATTCGGAATATTGTCTACTCCAGATGCGTTGAAGTTTTCGTAGTTTGAATAGCTTTTAACACTTCTTCCCTTGTGAGCTCGTTAGTTTTCTCCTCTATATCTTCATGTTTTTATTTACCTCCAGTGTTTTTCCTCCTTTCCTTCTTGTCTATTTTGTTCAGGCATCTCTGTTGTTAAACTGTTCTTCTAAGCTTTGTGCGATTTTGTCTGATTTATCTTCTGCTTTGAAGATTAGTCTGCTATTGTGTTATAGCGGCGTTTTTCCCTGTTTCAGTTTTCTTACCGTCTTCCAAAATTTTATGTCCAAATAGATCCAAATAGATATAAGATCCTTGCCTATTTAGTACAGTGACGCAGCTTTAAAGAAGAGAATCTTGTCCATACACAAGTTGTAGTAATCAATTTTTATCAAATTAATTATTTATTATTCTGACAATAATGATTTAAAAGGTCAATAAATAAACAAGTTGAATAGGAGAAATATGGACTTGAATCTATTCTATCGAAATTACCATTTATACAAATACTATTAGGCTTTCCACTGATTTGAAAATGAATATACAATTTCTCTAGTAACATAAGAGGATTTATTCTTTGGATGAGTATAATTAAATTTGAGTACATAGGCTCAGTTCATAGATAACAGTAAATTGTATGATAATTATTTATTATATGAGAGTATAGATTTATTTTCCAACGATACAGTTTAAATACGACAAAACATACACGCATATACTTTTTATTAACATAGAAGAAATAAATTAGTTTGTTAGTATGTTATAGAAAAATATTATCGACTGAATTTATTCAAAACACTAAAACGTAATTGTTTGGATTAGTGCCCATCCCGATAGATTGTCTCACCGTTAATTGCTTCTTAAAACTGCATTTAATAACATGTATCTTATCCTATCGTATGAATACAATTATACAATAGCGTATATTACAGTAAAATAAAGAATTTTCAAATTGACTGGAACGGTCCAGGTGGTGTAGTAGTTAAGCATTGGATTCATCACCCCATGCAATAATGCTTCTTACAAAGCAGAACGTACTGAGGAAGGCTCCCACCGCATGCCAGAAATGCATTTACCTTTCCTTTGTCTTTTTTAAGTCAATTTGAATCAATAAAAGTCTTAAGCAGTTTTCGGATAAAATGAACACACCTATTTCAACAAATAGTTCATAATGCGTAAAAGCAATACTTATGTCAGTTTCAATAGTCAAAATTAAATATAATAATTAAATATTTAATGCTTAGATTATATCTTGCTTTATGATGGATCAGTAGTGCACTATATCAAAGCGATCAATGTGCGACTTCAAGAAACATAGTGACGTGTACTTATTTAGATTTTAGATTGTAAAACTGGAAACATAATAATAACAATAATGACTACGACTGAAGTGAGTTATAAAACCCGTGAAGCCTCAGCGGGTCTGCTGTCCGTCAAAAAGAAGAGGGGTTTAGAAGAACCTGCTTTGAAAGTTCTGCGACAGCAAAAGCTAGTGTATCCTTCTACTCCTCCTCCTCCTATAAATAGGTAATTTTCTATTTCGCTCCTGCTTTTAAGTCGAGAGATTTCTGTAAAGTACTAGAACAATTTTCCATGCAGCGAGTACGTTTTAGCGGTCTCAACACCGGCAATATAGGGACTACATTTCAAATAATGGCAATACTATGAACCTAATTGAATATGGGGCTATCTACGTCTAGCCGAACGAATACAGCAGAAGATCTGATTCTAACATCTTATAATGGCTGTACTGCAAGTCCATACAGTAGAATCTCATTAATTTAATGCATTTATTTATTCAAGCATATTTTTTTTTAAATTTAACTTAATTGCCCTATACCAACGACTTAATATCAATGTTATTATATGAGTTACTTAATCTAATGTCTTAACCAATTACTTAATCTATGCCCCGAACTCGATAAATAATTAATAGTTTAGTCTCTAGTATAACAGTTTACGAGTAGAACATGAAATATTATGTTTAGCGTATTGTTGAAATATGAAACATCTTAACGTTAAAAACTTGACACATCTGATTCGGTATATTAAGTACGTGTTGTGTTATATGTAGAAGAGATAGCAGTATATATATCAAAAGTAATGCAATACGAGCAGATAACGTTCATTTCAGTCCCCAAAGAAGTAATTCAGTATCGTGTAGTTTTTTCTTTAACTTCAACGTTATGTTATTATTGATAGATGATATTGTACAATTTTTAACATATCTGATCCATATGTGTACACACATGTATGTATGAGATTATCAAACAAACAGGTAGTGTGGTAAATTACTTTTTGTTGTCATAGCATATGTGGTAAATTACTTTTTTGTTGGCTTGTAACTAGAAATTAATCCAATTACTGTGGAGCACCGTTAGATCGACGTGATATGAGTAAAACACACTGAACTAATGCTAACAAGATAATATTGATTTATGATAAACTAATCAGTCTTTATATACTACATCTAAGGTATAAAGATATACCTCATTCTAGTTAAATTTAATGGATATGAAAATTACTGCGTGCGTATTGTAGTCCCATTTTTGGTTTTGTTATAATATTTGACATTGGCAATGCACGTATTCGTATCATTGGACTATTGTAATGACGTTTTGATTTATTGAAGATTCGTAGTACTTAACTATAAACACATTGCTTTAAGTAACGACTGCTTTGTTTTAATATGACTTCGTATTTCATGAATGAAAAGATAAAAAGATATTTGAAATCTTGTATGCTGTTAGACTGTAAAGTGGTTTTTCTTTATTCAAGGGAAAACAGGCGCAAGTACGAACAAGAATATTTACCTTCACAATCATGTCTTTAGAATACTAATTTCATCCGCAAGAGTCTTGTAGAATATCCAGGTGAGCTATAGCCAAGATGCTCTAGATTATCGTACTTAAAGACGTTCTCGTTTTGTATTGTGAAATATCCGGGAGTATAGTGACCCGTATCCTCTAGATATCCTACTAGTATCGCATAGCTTTTTACTTATTATTTGATGTATATAGTACCCGCATTAGGCGGAAGTATCTTGGAGCATGAGGCTCTCATCCTCAAAATACTTCCTTTCTTGATGTTTAAATGCTGTACTCACAGTGATATGCTGTAAATTAATTAATTAATAAAAACTAAAATTATCTGAATATTGTTAACTGTTCATGTTTGAACATACTGCCGCGTACGCTGAAGAGTTTGGATAGAATATCGCCTGTACAAGAGACGAACTTCCTGGTTAATAGCGGTATCTCCAAAAGTTTGGCTGCCCTCCAGGTCTGTTATATCTTCCAGATTTTCCCTTCTACTTCTTCTTTATGGTGGCGACGCTCTGCTTTCTACCAATGTGATGATCTTCCTTTAACCTTATGGCAAGATAATGATCTTCTTTCTATCTTCTGGACAAGAGATGATGCAACTAACTGGTCGACGTCGATTATTTTGGATTTTTGTCCCTTGACTCGTACGACGGCGGCTTTCACGGCGGCCCGGTGGATTTGGTGGTGACACTGATTATGATTTCAGTGTTCTTCTTTAGTGTATTGAATGATGACTTCCTGGCCAGTCCTCCTACTTATGCTGGTACTTGGTCTGTTCCCACTTTGGGCTGGTCCTGCCCGGGCCCAGCATCGTAGACTTGGTTGTTGATCCTGCCAATTTTCGGTTTGCCTGAACAATTGTCGGAATCCCAGATCCAAACTCAACTCATTTATATTGCATTCACCCCATTTCGAACTTGTGGCCTGTTATACATATGTTTCCATCTGCTTTTCTTTTGCGGATGCCATCTTGATAATTTGTTTTGGTTCTTCAAATAAAACTGCCTCCTGTATTCCATCTTCTTATTAATTTTTTAATTAATTTATTTAGAATCATTCGTATTCATTTATTTAAATTACTTTTTTAGATCAATTTATTAATTAAAACTCCTCCTTCCCTTGGAACTTTAACAAAATATTTAATTATTGACTTATAAAGAGATATTGGTACTCTTGGTACTCGCCTCATTTAATAATTTTTTTATTGTTAACCGTTAAAACAAATTTTTATTTAAGAACCGAAAGCTTATTTATTTATTAAATTTTAATCTTTTAATTTAATTTTTAATTTTTGTTTTTACAATCATTTAAGATTTATGTGTAAAAACATTGTTGTACAAGTTTGCAAAGCTTGCCCAACATTGATTACTGCAAAGTTTCCGTATCGTGTTGATCGTTGGAAACTTGATGCAGCAAGTAATCATTACATTTTACACCCAGACCTTAAGTGATGATGACTTACGGCACTCTAACAAGATAATCTCGATTTATTACAAATTAATCAGTCTTTATATACTACATTCAAGGTATAAAGATATACGTCATTATAATGGATACTTAATTTACTGCCTGCAAACTGTACGCCTATTTTGTTTATGTTATAATCCATACGACTGAACTACATTCGATAGCATATGTATAAAAACACACATTTAATCATGTTATAATACTTGACATTGGCAATCCACGTAGTCGTACCAATGCACTATTGTAATAATGTTTTGATTTAAAATGTACCTAGATAAAATTTTTAAGAAATACAGATTTTCTTACCTTCTAGTACTTGTTCCTGTTACACTGTAATGTGGTTTTTCTTTATTCAAGTTAATACAGGCACAAGTACGTACAATAATTACATTTACCTTCACAATTATGTTTTTGGAATGTTAGTTCCATCCACAAGTGTCTTATGGATTATCCGGGAGCATAGGAGCTGTACCCCAGATTCTCTAGATTATTCTACTTGAAGAAGTTTTTGTTTTGTATTGTGAAATATACAGGAGTATAGGGATCGTGATCTTCTAGATATCCCACTAATAGCGCATTGCTTTTTACATATTATTTGATGTACATTATAATAGCTATATAGTATGAGGGTCTCATCCTCAAAAAACTTTCTTTCTTGATGATTAAATGCTGTACTCACATTGATATGCTGCCTGAACATTTTCCATTTATTATTCAATAACTTCCAGTACATTATTCATTTTGATGTACGTCAATGTTTGAGTTGCATAGAAATATCATTTTATATTGAAAATCACTTAGCTCGTAAACCGTTATTTTGAATTCAGTTTTAAAGTCAATTGGGAAATCATTGCAATCACACCAAAAACCAAAACAAAAAAAAAAGAAGAGACCAAACGTGTGACGTTATTTGGATATGTTAAATTTCCAGCAAAAGGGGTGACAATATGCACATATGCAAACACGCCCTACAACACCGCCTAAAAGTTTCGCTTACGGCCGAAAACAAAGGTTTTTGTTGGTAGCCTATAATGAACTTATATGTAGCTTTGTGAAAGGCAAACCATATGTCGGATGTATAAAATTTTGTATGTCAATATTTGTTTTAATGCCTCCATGAATATTTTTTAATACTTTAAAAGATATATATTTTGTCTGAGAGCACATATCTTCGACTGGGAGCTGTTAACCTGCCAACAAAGCAACAATAAGTTTACATGGAAAACAAAAGCCAAAATTTTAATAATGAATCAAAACTCTCTCAACTAACAGCATTACTTAACCCATTTCAATCATATAACGTCCATAGGTCGTCATCCAAATGTTTTTTGACCTATACATCATATGATGACATCAGCTCGCAATAGTATAGGGCTCTGAACAATTGTATGTAGTTTTGTTGTTAGCTCATGGACGTCATTCCATGAGCCCATCCAATCCAACGTCCGATCCCATCGAACCAAAGTAAGAGTTAGATTACGGCGCAGACAGAATTTATAAATTTTTATTTTGGGGTTGTTGAATGTACATAAACGGGTACATATTTTTAATTAAATAATAAATATTACAGACCTTACTTGGGGCAGATCTTAATAAGGCCAAATATTTAGCCTTGCTATAACAAGTTGAGCTCAAGAATTAAATTTATACACTTTAAATTAAACGCATTAAGATTTTAAACTACTTTATTATTCAAAAATAATTCATTTTATCTTAATTAAATCATAATAGAATAATTCGCTTTTAACTAAATACAAACCCAAATTCAAATTACTAAAAATAAACATCAACTCTATTAAATGGTGCATAGTCAAAGTTAAAAATAAAATAAACCACTTTAAAGAACATAGCGATAATAAATACTGTCGGCGCCTTCAGCATAAATTTTGCGCATCAGAAACAGGAGTCTGTATAGCTGCTAAGTTTAGCTAAATTATAGCTGGACTTGTTTAATAGGAATTTACTATATATTTAGCTTTATATATCCTATTTACAAAGAGGTCACAAATCGGCCCCCCTTTCGTCTACTGGTGCATTTAGTCTATATTTCGCTTCTATACCTATTTTTTCTTATATATTTACTGTCCATTTACGAAGGGTCACAAAACGTGACTTGTTTTTCATTGATTTTTCACGGGAATTTCAATTGATTTCCGTTGAAATTCCGTTCCGTTGATTCCATTGATTCTTCAGAATTTTTATTTTGGCGTTACAATACAACATTTCTCTACAAAATGTTACAAACTATATCTCCCTTATGCAAACTTTGCTTAGGATGAAAGTCTGATGAAATTCAGAAGCCGCCTTTCATTTTTACTGTGTAATAGGCTTAAACGTTACATGTTTGTTATAAAATTTTACAAAATTTGTGGATCTGGTTCAGACTACCATTTGTATTTGAACATTTATATAGGTGATGACCGAAGAGATATTATTGTTTCAGATAGCACTCATGTAGTGCTGGCAACCCTATATGTAGTGCTCACTCCGTATATAGATTATTGGTATTCCTCCACAGATCTATTTAGAAGACTAACTGAGAAACAAAGAAATGTAATTGGGACTCTGCATCATAAAAGTGTCAGGTTTGTTTTTGACAGGAGAGTGTTGCTCTCCATCGTGACGTTGGAAGGGGCGGGTTATTTTTAATTATATGGGTATCGGAGCTACCCCGTTTCCTTCCTAGGTACTAGGATCGATTAATACTTCTAGAACTATGCCCTCTAATTTAGCACTTGCTTCTAATTAGCTACCACTCCCCATGAGTTATTAATTTGATTGTTGTGACAGAACATTCAACTTGTAATCATTTAGCCCCTTGCTAGACTTTAAAATGAAACAGTAGATGTTATCATTGCTAACGTTGAAAGTACCTTTCTGATTTAATGTTCGCTTACTTATTCTGAACGAGTAATGGCTACGTGGTAGCCATCAACCCTTAACAGTGGTAGTCGCCTCTATAGTTCGCCTACTAAAATGAGAGAACGTTTAAACTTAACTAAGAATGTATTGATACGGTTTATAGAAATGCATAGATACAGTCAAATAAAATATTCATTCATTCACGTAATTTACACGATGTATAATAATGAGACAAGAGGTTAGTTATAATCAAATATTACCTAATAATAATATTATCTGATAAGAATAACCCAAAATAGTGTACATACATTATCAGTATATTTTCCCAAGTAATAAATAATAAAGATACTTCCAGTTTTCTTGTAGCTTCTACACAAATTTATTTTATAATTATGCACAGTGATCTTTAGTAGTTCTATTTCGATTGGTAAACTTATGACTTCCAATTTACTTTAGCTCTTGTTGCCACATAATTTCTATCATAATTACTTGTTGTAACATAATTACTTGATTTATTCCCGATTACTGTTTCTACTAAACGTGACGTTTTAATTTAATCATCTCTTATTTAATAATTAATCCTAATTAAGTTATGTCATAAACTGTAATCCGCATTAAGTCATGGATTTACATAAAAAAAATCATTCCGACATAGTAATTGCTTTATATTATTTTTTAGAAAAATTAGAAAAATAATATAGCAAGTCTATATTATTTTTCCCCTTCTACTCTAGTTTCCTTACTTCCAATAATCTACTAGATTCTACTGTCTTTGCGCCGTCTACCGGTGAAGCCCACTCAACTGATTGCGTATAGTCTGAATGTTTTGTTTTTTAGTTACACATCCTCATACATCTTCGCCGGCGTCATTACTGTTATTGATTGATTGTTTGTTAAGCTGTTTAATTCTGCTGATACTGCAACAATTAGTTACTCAAGCAAAACTACTCACCACCCTTGTGTATATTTTGCGTTCTTACTGCCATTGTGTCACAGTTTTTATGTATTTTCCCGTCACCATAACATTTGCTAATCACAATGACATTCAAACTTAACCCATATGTGAGAATCTTGTACCAATTTTTACAGGTTTATTGTTTAAACAATACTTGAGCTTAGTACCTTACACACCATTTCGCATTTCATAACTACTAACCAAATTAATAAATATCTCTATGAACATAACCATCTTAACTTATATCTAATGACTCTTCGTTCTTTATTTTATAAAACTATATGATTTATTTTATATGATGACGTTTTATTGTTACACTCCATATCTTCATTCTGACGCATTCTACGTATCTATTGTTCAGGCTATCTTACATTAAACTAAACAACAAGCATTTTACGTCGGGACAATAGAAAAGACACATCTCATGAAATTTCTTAAAGCAAACTGAAAAAAGGAGATCACGAAATATGGGTAAGGATTTGTTTTACCTCGTATCTGAACACAAATCAACTGACTTTACAGCAAAAGAAAAGCTTAGACGATAAGAGGACAGAATTCCAGGACAGTACCCTTGAATATGAAAAGGAGATGGGATGGGTTGACCTTCAAGATAATGAAGTGTAAAGTGAAGGGGTATAGCAAAACAATTCTATCTTTTAGAAATATCTAATTTCAATTACTTCACTGTGCATCAGAAAACGAGTCGGAAGAAGAAAACAAATTATTCTGACTTTAGTATAAATATTGCGCATCAGTTGCTTAAGACTGTACAGCTGCTAGAGTACTTAATTCGAGGACAGCCTTTATTCAATACTACCCCAATAAGATTGCTCACTTTTCAGTGCATATTCCCTCTACTGTGTGCGAAAAAGAGTGAAGCTGCGTGAAGCTGTAAAAAGAGTGAAGCTGTGTGGCCGTGCAAAATGCTGATTAGGTATCAGTCAACTGAGTGGGTATTTTAATATGGTATCATTGGGCTAATTATCATCGAAATCAAATCTCCATCTTGTATAATAATAGAACCTTTATTAGCATAGTATTTACAATACATAAATCAATATATAATTCAATATTTACATAACACCATAAATCAAATCAATTAAACTTAAACCTAACCTTAGTATAATGCAATGATATTCTAAAACACAAATAATATTCTATACTCTCACTCCCTCTCCCTTTCCCCCATTTCCCGTTTTTTTCCTTTCCTTTACTCCCTAAATCCTTTCCCCCCTACCCTGTCTTCTTCTCTCCCCTCCTCGCCCCTTTCCCTTTAACTACCCTTACCTAATCCCCCATGGATGAGATGACCTGATATGCATCATCTCTTGTCTGCTCTCTTCCCCCTTATCTTCTCTCCTATTTTTTCATAATTTTCTTCCCTTTCCCACTTTGTCCTTGCTTCCAATTCCTTGCTTCCTGCCTTTCCTCATTCGACCATCGCATACATTCACACTCGTTCGCCAATGCTCCCACGTTTCCTCCATCCCTCCGCAAATCCTACATTTTCTTTCACTCTCTCTCTCATCCAATATCCATTCCCTCTCTCCATACTCCCACACTTGAACCTTGCTATCATTATTTTCTCTTCCATACTCATGTCAGACTCTAGATATCTTGGCCTCCCTTGTATTTTTTATTATATCTCGATCCTACTATTTCCTTGTATTTTTTATTATATCTCGATCCTCTTATTATCTCCCTTCTCTCCTGCATTTCC
>WYDF02074016.1:0-11357 GCA_009867245.2 Adranes taylori
ATATATAAATATAAATAAATATATATATATATATATAGTTTTAAAATGAGAGTAAAAAGTAAAAAAATAATTTAAATGAGTTCTATAGATCTCTTACAGACTTTAGTTTGTACGTTTTGCGGGAGTTATATATTTTCGATGATTAACATATATCAAAGGCATAATTATATTTTTACTATGTTTTAGGTGAAATATTATACAACAACAAAAAAATAGAAAAATCGTACTATCCTTAATATTTTAACATTTTAATAACTGTACTTGTCCTACAATGGTGAATTTTCTTTTAAAGTACATAATCAGAGTGCTTTCAATGCAATTATAGAGAAATAGGTTTTAATGAAATTAAAGTTTATTAAAATTATAAAAAGTGCACATTAAATTATAAAAATTTTGTTTGTTATTTCTAAACTGTATCAAGTTTTAAAATGAGAGTAAAAAGTAAAAAAAAATATTTAAATGAGTTCCACAGATCTCTTATAGATTTTAGTTTTTATGTTTTGCAAGAGTTATAAATTTTCGGTGATTCATCATATCGTTGCAAGGGCCAATTATATTTTTACGCATGTTTAGGGTGAAATAACCCACAACAAAAAAAATTGCAACTTGTACCTACATCTACAACAAATACCCACCTCATTGTCTGTTTCTCTGTACATCAAACCATATATATTGAATGTACATACATTACGAAAATACACATACGCACAAAAACGTAACTAACGCTTGCTAACGTTAATTGCGAGCGTGTAGTTTCCTAAAGCGACCATCCATCCCGCGACCGCGTACATTCATTCGGTCGGCGGGGCGGCAAGCAATGTATAGAGAAGGGGGGAGGTTGGCCCACCGCCGTTGTGCTCGACGAAGATCATTATATCGTAGCGAATTATGCGAGCGAGTGCGATGGATGGTGATTTTCGAGCTGAACGGCCCTAAAGAGGCGTGCATGTAGAGCTATTGCTACATATATACGAAACGTTTTCAGCGGTTAAAGGTGAGAGGCGGAACAACATACAAAATAATAGCGGGAAACGTAAAGGGAAATAACAAACGCACGCTCTCGCTTTTACTGTGGCTCGCTTGGACTTACAAAGCACGGCGCCAAGTACTTACTATTATACATACGAACGGACGTACGGAATTACATTTTCCGTATTATAACCTATTATAACCGTTTGACGTGTATGTACGCTTGACGAACAAAACTCTTGATATCAAGTCTACCTACAACGTGCTTAACGCGACAACTATTATAACTTTGATAAAATTATGTAAATCTAATTTTCATATTTTATGTGCAATAAACACTAAACATAAATTATTAATTAGTATTAATTTTAAAACATGTTAAATTATATATTAGAAATTATTTGTTACCCTAATAATTATGCTATATTTACTTGATAATTTAATTCAAAGTGTAATTCTTTTTAACGTAAGAGTGGAGTTATGTGTAAAATTAATTTCTTTATTTGGTATTATGTTTTCTTAATGTTTAAACACGTTTTAATTATATATTTATATATGTAGTAAATTTTGACTAGTAAGGTAAATTAATTCCTAACTTTTATTAACTCTTAACTAAAGTTATAAATCAGATGATTACTTTTATATGAAATTTAATAACAAAATAGTTCTCGTAAGTTTAGAAAAAGCGCGCGAAGAGTTACATTTCTTTTAAAATTTTCTATATACGCTGTTATCTTGTTGGTATATCACCACCACGCGTGTTACACGACAGAACTCGCGAGTTTATCGCTCCTTAATCGCTCTAGTATACTTTCAACTCGTTCGTCGAGAAGGACTTAAGAAGACGTGAGTGTTAAATAGTGTCATTTGCCCTCTGTAGCGGTGGCGGCTACCGCCGCTATAAAGATGTTGACAATCTAGGGTGCGCCAGTGCTGGGGTGTATTTATGTATATCTATTTATGGTGTACACGTGGTGCGTTAAAAACTTTTAAAACGGAATGCGAAGTAGGTGAACATGTGTTCTTTAAATTATTGGATATTATATATGAATTGCATGTAAGTGTATATTGTATTTGTACTTATATTGTTATATACTATTAAGATGAAATATTTGATTATTAGCGTACTTTTAGATTTTCTTGCATAGAAAAAATGTGTCTACCATTTATATTTAAGGTTCCCAAACTTTTTCTAATGGCCAGCTATTTAGAGCCAAACACATCTAATGTTATAATTTTCAAAAATTATTGTGTTAATAAATA
Source organism: Adranes taylori (assembly GCA_009867245.2). Classification (NCBI taxonomy): domain Eukaryota; kingdom Metazoa; phylum Arthropoda; class Insecta; order Coleoptera; family Staphylinidae; genus Adranes; species Adranes taylori. The sequence goes on from WYDF02074016.1 coordinate 2,233, forward strand.
ATTACTGTACAATTTTCTTATGTCCATTCTCAGCTTTTCTACGATCTCCTGGGGAACTTTCAAAAGTGCCCCGAAGAATGTTCTGTTAGAAATTTTTTAAGTTACTCTAACGCGTCCGCTAGAAATACAGGTCGCTAGAAAGCAGAGCGCCGTAGGGGAACTCATGGGTTAGAGAATTTGTGCGGAAGCAAATTCAAAAGTTCAAGGCAATCTTAGGCTTTTCCGTCTCCTGAGACGAATGATGTGGTGTTAAGTTTGTAATAATTGTTCTCAGTTTTTTTTTTTATAATAAATATTCTTTACAAAGTTGATTGAGTAATGATTAGATGAGGCAACCTGTAAAATATTTTTTAATTCGAAGTCAAAAGTGTAAGAAAATGGAACAGAAAAGAGTCTATGATTCATAGAATTGAAAAAGGCTAATTTATGGTGAAGAGGGTGGTTTGATGTGTAATCTATACGTGATCGATATGCTGTGGGTTTCCTCTAAATTTTGTACGAAAGATTATTTGTGGTGTTCTTTGTGATGTTTAGGAAAATTGATTAATTTGTTGGCGCTGATTTATACGGTGAAATTTATACATTGATTCTGGGAGGTTAAAAAATGTATCCAAAATATCGTCGACGTATCGGAACTACGATTTCATACTTTTGACGGTGGAAGATAGAGCGCAAACTTGAAACCTTCACCACAAAAAAACAACAGTTTTTCGCATATGACAAGGAAACACCTACAAAAAAGAAAAACAAAATTCCTCCCGTACATGCAATAAAACGTATCGTTTACTCTGACGAACATAAAGCAAGCGCTTTTGCAGAAAACTTAGAAACCCAATGTTCTCCAAAATTGGCCGATTTTGATTTCAATGAAAAAGTAGAAAAGAAAACTCTTAAAATTATTAAAATAAGGCGCAAGCTTAAAACAACAATGCGATAAGGCTTTCGAATTAAAACAACATTCAATAAAATGCCAAGCAGATAAACACCGAAGCCTGATGGCATCTTCTTCTTCCACGTGCCGTATCCGTTCAGCGAAGCTGCTCGGAACAGTTTCAGCGACGTCATTCCATACCACGGGCGCAGATTTTTCAGCCAAGATATTCATCGTCTTCCTGGTGGCCTTTTTCCATCTAACTTTCCCTGAAGCACCAGCTGGAGTATGTAATATTTCTCGCTTCTCAATATGTGTCCGAAATATGTCAGTTTCCTTATTTTTATGGATATAAGCAGTTCCCGTTCCATATTCATTCTCTCAAGTACCTGATCGTTTGTCATGTGTTCGATCCAGCTACACCATATAGGAGTACGCATTTTACCATCCTTAGGCGTAGTTTCAAGCTTAAGTTGTTGCTGCTGAATATACTTCTCACCTTCATGAAAACCGCTCTCGCTTTTTCTATGCGTTGTCTAATTTCACGTGAGTGGTCCCAACCGTCGTTTAGTGAACACCCTAGATATTGTATCTGTTCCACTCGCTCTCTGATTTCTCCGTTTACTTTCAGATTTGGTGCTGCGTTGTTCGCTTTGCTTATTACCATTAACTTTGTTTTAGCTGCTTCAGCTCAAGTGCGTAGTTTTCTCCAATTTCTACCACTTTGTCCAATAGCAGTTGTAGACTTTGTGACGTGTCAGATAGCAGGACAGTACAATCTGCGTACCTAATATTGTTGAGTACTGCTTCGTTAATAGATATCTCCTCTTGTTCATTGTCTAGGATTCTAAAAACAGTTCTTCAGAGTACATGTTGAACAGCAATGGAGATAGTACACATCCTTGTCGTACTCCTCGTTGGATTTGAATATCTTCTGTTAGTTCGTCATCAACTCTTACCGCTGCTGTCTAACCTCTGTATAAGTTAGCTATTATTCTTGTATCCTTTTCATCTATCACTGTTGTTCTTAGCAGTTGCAGACCTTCTCGATCATTTTACCATGTGTTACCCTGCCGAGCGCCTTTCTGAAGTCAATGTAACATGCATGCAAGTGACAGTTCACATCTCTGCATGTTTGTATAAGGACACATCTGTGTATATTTGTATTGTGAATAAAGCTTCTCTTGATCCGAGGTTTTCTCTGAATCCAAACTGCGTTTGTCCTATGCGGGTCACTATTTTCTTGTATATTCTTTCATGAATCATCTTCACAAATATTTTGAGAGCATGACTCATCAGGCTGATTGTACGAAAGTCTTCACACTTTTTGGCATTACACTTTTTTGGTATCATGACGAATGGTGATTTTAGCCACTTCCTAGGAATTTCTCCAGATTCGTAGATGTTGTTATACAATTTGCACAAATAACTTCTCCAGAGCACTACCGGTGAATAGTTCCAGAATTTCCGCTGGAATTTCGTCAGGTCCCTTGTTGCCTTGTTGCTTTTCATTCTGCCGATGGCTTTTAATACTTCAGCTTCTGTTATATGGGGTCCATCTTCGACATCACGCAACTCATGGTTCGTTTCTCTATTGTCTCTAAACCATCAGCTCTCAACTTCTGTGTAGTTTTTCTACACTCTCATTTCTTCTTCTCTTTCATGTACTATGTTTCCCGATTCATCAACCAGTATACTTGGGTGTCTCCTTGCTCCTGTTAAAGCTTTGATCTTTTTGTGGATGTTAAAGGCATCATGTTTTTCCTGTAGTTGTTCGATTTCTGCGCACTCCAGAGGATGGTAGTTTTCTTTTGATTTTCTGATTTCTTTTCGCATATTTTTGTATTTCTTTTTATATCCGTCTGGATATTCGGTATTTACTGCGCGTCTCTCCTCCATCATCAGCATTATTTCGTCCATCATCCATTTGTTTTTTCTGATTTTAACTGATGACATAAACAACCATATTTTAAAGTGTTACCTCCAAACGTAGTGACTAGATTTACAACAATAATCAACAAAGCTCTTGAATTCACCTACTTTCCGGCAATGTGGAAACACACAGATACATTTTTTTAAATAAACGCAGAAACAGTTTATTTCCGCAAAATTATCATCCGATAAGCTTATTGCCGTCATTCGGAATAATCTATGAGAAAATTATCCTCATCAGGCTAAACGAAGCAATACCAAACCACGATCTAAAAAGCGAACAATTTGTTTTCGACCAAACCACTCTACTACGGACCAGATTTCTAGAGTCGCCGAACATATTACCAAAAGCTACAACAAAAACATATCTACTGGGATGTGACTACTAGATGTTTCTAAAGCATTTGATAAGGTACGATACGACAGAATACTATACAAATAATTTCAAAATAGTAGCTCAACGGAACGATGACACTTCTATCCTAATCCTATCTCACCAACAGACGCTTTTGCGCCAAAATTAACCAAGAGAGGCCTACCTTCAAAATTCTATTAGAAGTATCACAAGGGTGAATATTATCGCCAAAATTAGTTTCAATTTTTATCAATTATATTCCAAGCCCCGCAAACGTCGAGCTAGTAATGTATACGAACAACTTAGCAGTCTACACAAGCTCAACCAGCCCAAAACTAGTCACTAAAAGATAGCACCAGTATGGAAATACGTCGCCACTAGCAGCATCTGAAAACTGCAAAAAATCCTGAACAAAATACTAAGAAACATCGTGTAACATGGTCCGTTAGCAACACACAGATTCACAAAGACCTCCAATTAGACTCCATAGAACAATATCTAAAAAATACATCTACCAAATTCTAAAAAAGGAGAGAAGAACATCCTAACACATTGGTCAGAAAGGCAACAACTACACAATAGACGATATCAGAAAACACAAAAGGGATAAAACTGGTACAATGCCATAAACAACCAAATCCACAGCTAGAGCAAATCTTATATCAAGCCAAGTCAGATAATCAACACAGATTATGCAGCAATAAACTAAGGTTTAGATGTTAAAAGTCAACGATCAATGGCATTGGTAGACGATACATTTTTTGATTCCAAATGGTCCATGAAGATCTTGGCTAAGAATAGTGATAATGGATTGCCCCTTCTAATTCCCAAATTTTGAGAAAAGAGCTGAAGTCTGGCTTCAGGCAAATATTGCGCAAATCAATAAATGCCTCGCATTTTTCGTTGGAGATATCCGAATTGCTTAGGCGTTCGGAGATAATATTTTTGACTTCCTCTTTGGAAATGGACGGGAATAAGTTCTCTACCTCGAACGAACTTAAATGTGTATCCTTTGAAAGGATCAAATCTTGTGTTTTCTAATGCATTTGAAAGTGTTCGAGCCACTATGGTGGAAAACCAGGTTTAAAACTTTTTTAATGAATCGAGGAAAATTGCTAATTTATATGAGTGTGAAGAAATAAAGCTGGAGACAGGTCTAATAGAAAAATTCTGTCCGTAATGTATCTTTGGCAAACTATATAATCTAGAAATTTTAGAATTCATTTCGGTGATCTAAAACAAGTTTGAGTTTGGTTTCAAACTTCGAAACTTCGGTCTGATTGATTTAACGAAATTGGAATCTTTTTCTAGGAACGATAAGACTTTTACCTAATAATCGCACTTGTTCATGATAACAAGATAATTCGGCTTTATAAGTCGGGAGATTGCGTGGGAAAAGATCTAGTTTGTATCGTAGTTAATATTATAAAAGCCATGGGACTGGATTGAATTAATGTTTGGACGCAAGTGAGAAACGGAAGATGGATCCAGTGGGGTTCTATCCAGTTTTGATAGTTGTGGATTCCGAGTTTTAAGCTCCTGAATGTTTGATGTGAAGCGCATTGGTAAAAGAGTAAGTGAGATGTAAAGAGAATTGATGTATTAGGCAAGGGGTGGAGTGGATTATCCTTGGAAGGAGAAGGATTGTGCAATAATTGGTTTGTGTTTGAGGGAAGGAAACTGGTCTTAGAATCGTTTTTGGATGGGTCCGATGTAGAACGTATTACATCAACAGCTATTGGTGTGGGTGTCGGCTGCGCCGATTGTGGCAATAGGATCGTTGCAAAGGTTTCAAAAGCAAATTACTTCATCCTTATCTATTGAAGCAAATAATGTAGAAAGTTGATTGCGACGTAATTTCTGTAATTTATTGTTTTTTTATACGCCCCCCTATTCCTTTTTTAATAAACATGGTTAGATGAATTCAGTATTTCCACAATTATATAATAATATTGGCTGTACATTTTTCAAATAAAAAATTCGAATGATTTAGTTTCTTTAAAGGTTTATTTTATTTTAAGCCTTTTTATTTTTGTAAATTGCTGTTAAATAGTACAAGCGCGTTAAAGTTAAAGGATATGTAAGCTTAAAGGATATGTAAAATATGTAGAAGAGATGTGGAAAGTTGGTAGCATTGGGTGAATGGTTAAAAATGGGTAAAAGAAAAAAATTGAGCATTGCTGAATGAGAAAAGATTGTTTTGTACTCTGTAAAGGATCACGCTCAAGTACAAATTTCTCGAAGCGTGAAGATATCATGATGGTGTATGCAAAAGCCGTTGTAAAAATTTATAAACAAACTGACAGTCATAAAAGTAAAAACCGCACTGGACAAAATAAAAGAAAAACATTTATTTTGGCGCGTTTTTATTTTGGCGTTATTTTTTTTTTTTGCGCGTTTACTATTCTTTGCAACAATTTTTTTGCTCTATATCCAGCCTCTGTGTTGATTTTTCAGATCCTTGGATCCAGGCTTCGTACCCATACATCAGTTGAGGAAGCAATAGGTTGTTCAGTATCTTCTTTCTTGCTCTTGGAATTATTTTACTATCATATCGTAGAATTGGGTATAGTCTGCGTGCTGTTATCCCAGCCACAGCGCCTCTGTATTTTTATATGTAGAGAAAAATCTAACCTGCGATCATAGCTCACTACAAGGCACGTTGCTTAATTTTTGATTTTGATGATCTTCCCAACCACTTTAATAAAGTTTGTTTTGGGTATCTTTCTGCTCAATTCTACGATTTCCGTCTACACTTTGCATTTAGTTGGATCTTTCAATCAGTGAAATATTTGGATATTACATCTATGTGTTCTTCCAGTGTTCTTATTGACCTATAAATTGTTTTTGCAAACCAGGTTAGTATTATCAGCAAACTAAAGTAAAGTGCCACCTAGTTCTTTTCCAAAATTTGATATGTGTGCCAGATATAGATTAAAGAGTCGTGGTGATAATGGCAAACCTTGAGGTAAGTCTTCTTCTGCAGAGATATTTTTTGAAAGTTCTTTGCCCATCTTTACTTCAACTTTACATCTTTACAAACTGTTGATTACTTTTACCAGACATTTTGGAATTTCCATTACCCAAAGCTTGTGGAGTAAGCCTTTTTTCCTAACTCTATCGTAGGCTTTCCTAACATCCAGCAAAGACCCTAAAGGTGATTTGCGCTCTTCAATCGTTGTACACACTATGACTTCCATGTGGGCTGCATGTTGCGTGGCGGCAAGTTTGCTTCGAAATCCTAGTTAAGATCTTGGAAAACATTTGTTTGATTCAGTGTGTTCCATCAGCCGATTATTAATTATTCGTCCAACAGGTTTATGGGTCTTCTATTTTCAGGAAGTGAGCGGTCTTTTTATTTTTTTGGAATCGTAATTATCACCGCATGCTTCCAGTTTTGTGGGACGTATGACATTTTTAAAGCCGCATTATACACCCAAGAATGTTTCACATTTCTCTTCCTGCATTTATCTGTGTCATCATTGTTTGTGAACTGTATTTTTAAATGCTTGGCTATTGCTTCCGTCTTTTCTTTGTCTTTGTAGTAACTTTTATCTTTGACTCTTATTCGAGTGTTGTCTTTCGGCCCATTTCCTTCAGCATTCTTTCCACTTTTGTTTGAAGCACCTTTAATTTGCTTTATCATGGGAATGCCGTGATTTGTTCCATGCTCTTTTTTGGCGCCTGTTCCTTTCGATCAGTTCACGTTATTCTTCGTATGTAAGACACTGTCTGCTTTGCTATATCTAGATTCTATTGGATTGATTTTGTGATCGACTGTATCATCAATATTTGTAATCGACTTTCCTTGTTGAACACGCACGTAACCCTCCACATAGTGCAAAAATCTCATGCAATTTGTCTTTGACCCTCTTTACTTTGGTTCTATGAAGTAAAGGTTTGGCCCCTTAAAATTCATCTTCAACTGGATAGTGGTCCGACGCCAGAACAAATTTTGTTTCCACACTTAAAGTTTGCTCTATTTTGTGAATAATAAACATATCAATGACACCTCCTTTATCTCATATCTATGACATCTTCTACTACGGATTAACGTTACTTCTTTGGGTTTGGAGCATGGAGCATGGAAATTGGAATTTAAATTTAAAAAAAACAAATGCAGAGTGGATATGGGCAGGAGAAAAGGGAAAGAGCACGAGTACAGGATGATTGGAAATGGAGTTTTCATTAGAGTTCGAAGTGAAGTTTGGGAATGTCTGAATATGTCTGGTATTAGTAAGAGGATTTAATAAGATTCTAATAATATATTAAGAGATCCTGATAATATTGTACCTGCAAATCCAATAATTACTCCAATTCCAGAATAGGAAGGAAAATGTGCCAGACGTTGAAAGGAAGGTGAAATTATACTGATATACAAGGCAAGAGATGCAAGTGGAAAATTATAGAGGGGTTACAAAAATGAATGGAGTATATAGGTTATTTGGAAGGATAATGAATAAGAAGATTGTGAGTTATGTTAGTGAGGACATTGTGTTGTCAAAAACGCAAAATGGATTTATAAATGGAGAGGTGCAACTGATAATTTGGTGATCATAAATTATCTGATAAATCAAGAATTGTGTGCTGTACTGAAGTTATAAATGATGTTTTTGGATTTGCAAGCGGCATTTGACAACATAGTAAGAGAGAAACTATGGATGAGAATGAAAGAAGTCGAAATGTCACAAAGAAAAATGTGGATTGTAAGAGGAACATACGACGGGCTAAAAGTAAGAGGAAGAGTTGGAAATTGGGTGTCGGTGTCTGAATAGTTTGAACTAAGGAAGGGACTAAGACAGGGATGTCCAATGAGTGGGAGCTTATTTAGTACTTGCATGTGCGATTTGGAAAATGTGTTAAGAAACGGGCAGTTTTGATGGGTAATGCTGGGATATGCGGATGATTTTGTATGTATGGCGAAGATGAGAGCAGAGATAAAAGAAATGATTGAAAGGGTGAATAAGTATATAAAGGAAAGAGGTTTACATGTGAATGTAGAAAAAACGAAAGTAATGATGTGCAACAGTGGAGCTGGGAGGAGCAGCAGAAAAGACAAGTTTCAGTTAGAAGAAAATGTATAAGATTTTAGGTTTTACTTTAAATTATAATGGGAGTTGCAATGGACATGTAAGGCAGGCTGTGAAAAAATTAGCAATGGACAGATTTGGATGTGTGTGGGAAAGGAAATTTGGGGATTCGGCGAAGATGAGAATCACAATAATATAAGTTTGTGTGCAAAGCATTTTGTTATATGTAGCGGACGAATGAAAGAGAAAGGTGTAAAAGAAAGAGCGGTGATGGAAAGGGTGATGTGTGGAGTATTGAGAAGAATAATTGTAGTGGAAATCTCACTCAACACCAAGGGAGATAGTTTTGCAAGAATATGGGAGGTATAAATTTTGATATAAAGGAATTAAAAAATTAGTAAGGCATGAGAGAAAGAGATAGGTTATGGTAAGGTAGATGAAAATGTGGGATTGTGTGGGAAAATCGCTTATTTAAATTATCTAGAGGGTGAAAAAAGAGGTAGATGTTCGAATGAATGGGCAAAAGGAGGAAGAAAGTGTATGAAAGAATAGTTCCTGGATAAATGGTTCGAGAAAATGTGTGATGTGGATGAAGCTGTGAATGAAGTTGAGATAAGGATGAATAATATTGAGGTGCAAGAAAGATGGTAAAAAAAGGAATGGGAGATATAACAGGAAATATTTCAGTACAATGAATGGGGAAGGAATGCCAGGGTATATAACAGCAGCTGTAAGCATGGAAAAATATGTGCGATTTAGATGTGGGAGTGAGGAAAGGGAATAGGTATTGGATGGAAGAGAGTGAAAGGATATGTAGAATATGTGGAAGAGATGTGGAAAGTTGGTAGCATTGGGTGAATGTATGTGCGGGAATGAATTGGAGTGATGAAGAACTGTGTTTGCCGGGTAATGTACGAGTGTGTTGGGAGGAGGAATA
>WYDF02074038.1:0-11356 GCA_009867245.2 Adranes taylori
CGATCTCTTCTGCTTTGTTACCTATTAGTAATATATAAAATCAAAAGCGTTCCAGACGGACAAAGCTAGACGTTTATATATAAGTATAGTTTTATAAAGTATATGTATAAAAGGAAATTTGGAGAGCCGGTGAAAATGAGATTAAAGATTATGGATGCATGTGATTAAAGATTACGGAGGGGTTTATGGAATAGGGTAGTAGGGGAAAGGGCATGGACAGTTTGGTGTAGAAGGTGGAGAGCATTATGGGTAAGAATAAAGCTCTTCCCTTCTTCCTGGAGGAATTTTATTTTTGTTGTATTATTAATTATATTATGTTGTTTAATAGTTTGATTTATAATAATGAATTTATAATCTATGCCAATAAAAGTGTATTTATTTATTATAAAAATTTTGTTAAAAGAAAATAAAATTAATTTTGGAAAGATAAAATAAATATTGTAGAAAATGCACACCTTAAAATGTTGTGAACGCAAATATGAGCGACGTACTGTTAATCCATAATTTTTTTTGGCTAAATTTTTTAGAAACTTAACATAATTTATTAATAAACCATAAAGTTTTTAGTAATAAATTAAAAGTGAAACTTTATTGTGATGATCAAAAATATAATAAATTACCTGTGAAAAGTAATGTTTTGTTCTTTATTTTGTACAGTATTTTATGCATAATTCCTGCATCCATAAGCAACATAGTGCTCCGTTTGTTTTAAATTAACTTCAATTTTGCTTTAAAATAAAGTTTAAATAATTAGCACGATTTAAACAACCAAACATAATAAATAAATAACAAAAGATTTAGCTTAATTAGAGGCAACGGCTGAGAACACAGTGTCCGAATATGGTGGCTCAAACTTCATCTATTAGTTTTCGGGTTAGATCCAACTAGAGGTAGGGTTAATTAAGAGTTCGGTTCGTTCATTCTTATTTGCCTCAAAAACACATATCAAATGGGATATTTTAGATGTGACTGAACTGCTGTTAATATTTTACTATTAAAGTCTGTTATGTAAGAACCAATCACAGATGCTTTTTTATGGTCCAATACAATACTGGGTTGCAAATATGTAAGCACGCGTATATGACATATAGAAAACACATATCTATGGATTCTCGGCAATTCATGGTATAACACATTCCGTTGTTTACACATTCTAGACTCAGTTGTCTACTATTTTCTCAAGAGTTTTAGGTTAGATTAAAGCACGTTTACATTCAATATATCGTAATTGGCATATCGCAACAATTAAAACATATTGGTTATAACAACTGCAAACAATTTGACATTGAATTGTTTTCCAATAAATGTATTCAGCGAGTATGCTTCCTAGTAAATTAAATTCCTACTTAATTTAATTTTTGGTAATCAATTTTGATAATCAATAAATAGACAATTGGATTTTGCAAGCAAGATAACCAACATCAAAAAACTGTATTCGAATAGTACCATTGACTTGTGTCGCCTCGCAGAATGATATCGTGAGTCCGTAGTACTTGACTGATTATTGTACAAAGTATAACACCTGAATTGGTAAATATTTTCAAAAGTTGAGTCGTATTTCGCAAATTTGAAAACTTTGATGAAAAATTGAAAATTCTTTACGGAACACGACCTAAAAATAGACTATCAACTTGCCTGATTTTCGACATTTTAATATCTTATGTTTTGATAATAGATTATTCTGAAAACATGTATAAAAACGACATATCATTCATTTAATTTATTATAAATAAAATGGGAGTGTTTACAAAAGTTTCTGATTTTTTCTCGCGGCACCGTAATAAATTCTTAGTTGGTGGAATAATTATTACCGGTTCAGTGGTTTTAACAAAATATGCTCAACAAAAGTTACGAGAATGGCAAGAAAAAGAAGCTCGAGAATTTTTTGAAATCACCCGAAAACAGCAACATTTCGAAAGTACTGAAAGAACATGCAATCAGTCTATATTGAATATGTCTAAAGCTCTTATAAATACCATATACAGTATGTTCGATACAGATGAAGTAATTAATCAACTAAAGGAGAATCCTGATAATAAAGTTGAATTATGGGATAATTTAAAAGTACGCATTACATTGAAATATTAAAGAGTCTATAATCTTCATTCATTCTTTTTTAAGATTATGGTGTTTGCAAAAATATGTACTACAATTTATTCATGTGTTATGCTTGTTATCATGCTAAGAGTGCAATTAAATGTTTTGGGTGGGTATATTTATAGGGACCAAAGATCGATAAGTACAGAGGAGCAGGAGAGATATTTTTCACTTTGTCAAAATTTAATTGATAATGGTTTGAAGAAATTGTCTGTGATAATTAATGATAAGGTAGGTGCTTAAATATATAGGAATTATTTTAATAACACAAACTAATGATACTATTGTCAAATAATTGTTAATTTGTCTATATATTTTCTCTGTACATAAATATATGCGAAATTATCACTGATCGACTACTAAACTTTTAATGAAATTGAAAATTTAGTAATCATTTAATTGTTACTATGGGTGACGAGATTCGGAAGTAGTGAGTATTAAATGTATTTACTAAATTCAAAACTGCTGTGCGTTGTACCTCTTATTAAAACTAAACACATTTGGAATGATAAAATTAAGTTTAGTAAATCTCAAATTATTGAAAGTATATTTTTGAGCATAACATCACTTCCAGTATTCAGGAAAAGTAAGTATGGCAAATAATTGTTTTATATTTATTACATGTATTTTACTTTTTGTGTTGTTCTCGTAGGGATGTAGGTAATTTGTCACAAAAACTCTTTACTTGTTTTTCGATTTTACTTACAATATTTACTATACTAAGTAATAAAAAATCATACGATTTCTGTTATGTGTCTCATGAACTAAAGCAAAATGTTCCACTATCTAAGTAAGGCGAACACTTAATAATATTGTGGATAGTGGGAGATTGTCATCGGTTCTTATTAATTCGGAGTCTCAATGAAAATAGGTACGGGATGGTCAAGCTGAATAAAATTCATGATTTTGATACTCTTTCATTAGATGGACACATGAGTACTTATACATTCTAAATAAATATAAAGAAATATATTTGGATGGAGTTACAAAAGGTTTATAAGAATGAACTTCGTTAAAACATGTGATAATAAATTGTCAGATTTACATATTCTCTACCGCATAAGTCTTCCAAATAAGTTTCATTGTATAGTAGAGCTCTGAACTTTTTGACATATTTTTGAAGAAGTAAATACATCTACTTTCTACTTCATTAAATGTAACATAATATTTTGCGCCTTATTTTTAAATTGCTTTTGTAATTTTTATATCTTAATTCAAAACTAAAGAGGGTGTTTAAACACGCATTGTATATAAGTTAATAAATATGTATATTCGTTCATATTTTGATTTAGTGCAAAGAAGTGGTTGATCCCATAACACTTAAAAAACCATTCAAACTGATAGACTTCGAAAATGCTTTTTGGGCTATACAAAGTAATGTAGCTACAGATAAGCTAAATCCAACCGAACAATTCAAAGATTTTGTTTCAATCGATGATGTGGTTGAGGAAAATTTAAATTATAGGTAACGAGTTATACTTCGTTAGATAGAGACTTGTAAGATAATATTTTATATTTACAGAAATCTAATACGTGATACGCTGGATCTTGTAGAAAGCGATGAATTCAAAGGTTTAACAAATCACTGTGTGAGTAGATCGTTCTCTCTTTTAGAAGACCAGTTAGCCAAATATTTTGGCAACAATGGCAGCATGAATGTTACCGTTTATAGGAATAAATCGACAAACAATGATGCAGCGACACCTTCAGGTAATGTACGGCCTCATTTCACTCATTCTATGGAGAGTGATTCAAATGTATTTATGCATCCGGCAAAAGTGGAAATTCCTTTAGCTAAATTAATACCTATTTTAAATGGACTTGTTCTAAGCGGTTCGTTTCCTGATAAGCTTGTTTCACATTTGATAATCAATGAAAAGGTGAAAACTTTTGGTGCGAATATATATGAATGCTTCTGCCAGTCGAAATGAGCATTAAGTTATTTTATTAGGAAGGAATTAGTTTCAAGAAAAAAGTCACACTCGATCTTTGTGCGGTACTGTTGAATCTTAATATAGATGAAATAGTTCTATACACTCCAAACAACCTTAAATAGTCGAATGAACTCGTAGTAGATTAGAGTAGTAAAGAGGAGGAAATTTTGTGTAATAGTTTCGCCAAATATTTTTTCTGTAAATTCCATTATTATTAATAATGATATATTTTTATCAATTTCATCGCAGAGCCTTTGAAATTATTGATAATCATTATTGTTGGCTGGACTATGGTATTTTTTAAGGTTGCATCATTCTCTCTGCTATTAACTTAGTTTTCAATTTTTAATATTGTTTATATAAAATTTCTCTAAAAATCTAATTTCTTTCTCTCTAAAATTCTTGTATAGGTCGAAACGAAATTCCTGATTAGACTGTCATTTTTCTTCTATGTGTTAAATGCTCAGCAAAACTTGAAGTAATTCAGAGGTACATATATCATACTCTGAATTACTTTCATAATCAGGATGCCGTATAGAAACTCGTTTTCAACTATTAGTGCAGCAGCATCTAAAGGACCTTAATTTAGAGACATATATACTGCCGCGTTCTGCTTTGTTTTTTCAAGCAGCCATTACGTTCAGAAAGTAAGCAATAAAAATAAAAATTAAGAATCAAAAGAATAATAGCCGTAATGTATCTGTCTAATATTCGACGGAACCACTATATAAAACAGACTATATGTTTAGAATTTTATGTTAAAATTTAGAACTACAATATTTAAAAAATTTCTAATGTTAGTGCGATAATAAGTAATGGTAGCTTCCAATGTCGTGATTTCTTTCGCAAAAAATAACAATTTAACTATAAAATAACTTCCGCGCAATCTCAGACTTTAGATTCTTCACTTTTTTAAGGGATATAACTTTAGATGTTTCACTTTTTTTAAGAGGAATCATTTTTATCGACTCGAATATTCAGGTTCGTTACGATCAACGTTATGCACCGACGAGTTAAAAAACGATCGCCAATGACAAAACATATATTTGGAAATTTCTTATCCGCTGAGGCTGCACGTGTTAAGTCTTTTTGTCAAATGCCCTTTCTATAAAATCTTTATCATATATTTGTGAGTCCTGTGCACAGGGAATGCCTATGTTCCCATTGGGTTATTATCTAAAGTTATATTTGAAATGCAATGAAAGTTTAGACGAAATTAGAGTGGAACTTAACTTTTTGTAAACATTGGGAGAATAGATATCGTTGCAATGTCACAACCAGAAATTAAGAAATTAATTATAATAGTTGTTCTTAATTAAGCAAGCAATCATCGAAAATTGCGAATCATATATGAGAGACCACAATTTTAATTACATTAAATTATTACTTAAGAGTAACATTGAAAAAGTGCTGGTGACATTGTTCTTTTTTCGTTTAGTTAGTTACAATGTTAGCTATCATGATTTTATTCAGTGGACATATGAAGAATTCGTTTTCTTTTAAAACCATTGCTTTAAAATGTTCAAATAATATGTAAATGAATACTTCTCTTAGTATGTTGATCACCTGTTCTCCCAACTTACGATGCGATAAACTAACCGCATTAGACTAACATGTAACACTGCAAACTAAACTATAATTTTATGAATTGTATTACAATAAAATATTAAAATTTTTCATTCAACTAAAAGAACCTGCCCAACAGTCCGTCATTGCGAGAGTAATAAAATATATACTAGTGTAAAGTTTTCGCGAATAGAGTAATATATTGGAAAATATTTATCATATGGAATAAATTACTATAATTTGGCGATAAAAGCGTAGACATAACATCTTCATGCTTCACAAGATATGAAACGAGATGACTTTGTTTTAGAAATACACTTTATATTATTTTATGCGTATATATATAGTTTAAATTATGTAAAAGATATTTGTTTTTTATTATTAATAAACTAAGGTGAATTTTATATGAAGTGATGTATAAATTAGACTTTCTTGCATTTATTTTTATAGAAATAAAATATAAATACTTAGTCTAGCTTTTTATAAAATTTTCAGTCTAGAATGTTCTAAAACGAAAGTAACATTCTTCTATATAGAATATTTATTGGAATTTTGAAAATCTAAGTCAAAAAATTACAATACATGTTTGCAATAGAACATATTAAAATGAAAAATCAATAATTTTGTTTTATTTAGCGTCTTTTTTGTCGTATGACGTTTTTTATGTACATATTCCTTCAATGTTTTTCTGAACTTTTTGATTTTAATGAATTTCCAAAAATGTATTCTATTCCACCATTCTTAGATAGGAATTCGTTATTCCGAAATTTTTCTGTTTATGACAATCCAATCGGAAAAGATACATTGACCAAGTTAATAACCATGTAGAAAAGTCACAGAATTACTCTACATCCCCAAAATTGAGGATTTTGGAACACACTAATGGAGAGAATGTGATGGACACAGAAACTAATCATTCAGTCACATAAGGACCTAATCACCAGTGTAAGCGGCTAAACTATTTCAGAATCTTTCATATTGACAAAATCGCGCTCCGTAAGATACCAAAACATATAGTAGATACTTCGAAATCTAATTAACGACTAAACGTGTCATCTTAAAATTGATGCATTGTAATGCTCTCTACACGGATAACCACTTTAGTATTTTGGAAATCGATCATGTTTACTTATTCAGTAAAGCAGAACCGACAAACAATACTTAAATGTTCTTAAATATATACTAATCATGAGTCTACATATATTATAAACAATTAACTAGCAATTTGTTTACAATATTCTTACAACCTTTTCCCAGAAAATATGTTATGAACATAAGAAATGATACGAATAGATCCACAAGACTGCTTCTGTTTGCAGAGATTACTTTCTAAGACACATAGACAATCTTAAAAAACTTCGCAATGTCATGTGTCACCAAAATGACTTAAATGAAATACTGAATACATAGTATTTTTTCTTCTAAAAATATGGTACAAAACATTCATTAATATCAACTATCTGAAGGAAATCCCCAAACCTTAAGCGTCCCAGCATCCCTTTTCCGATCGTATGAATCTTTGTCATCACACGCGTATGCTAAAAGATATTGTTTTGGGTGCCATGCAACAGTAAAAGTTGCAGCATCCACAGATATGTCAGCTATTTTATCAGCAGTTTCGGTAAAAGCCACATCAATTATTAGGTCCTCAGATGCAGATGCAAGTAATTGGCCATCATGCGAAAAACTGATTGTTCGAACAGGCCAATCCATTCTATAAACAGATAAAATTAGAAATTGAATTTTTAAAGGTAAATTAAGACTAAGTTCTAAGGAAAAACTAATTTAATAAGTTTTTCTTGTAGAATGTACAAAATGGGTGAAGGAACGGAAAATTATAACGATTATAATAAAACCCTAGTAGGGGTATTTTGATGATTTATTTTAGTTTATCACTCCTCCAGAATCGAAGAGATAAATAAAGTTAAGAATAACAAAGCCGGACCTGACTAAATACCAAAGAACTTTATAAAATAACTACTTTGTTCATATATTACATGTTTACAGGTAGTATAGTGTAAACAATTGCCCTGATTGGAAAAAATCACGATAGTGTTTACATACAAAAGGGGCATAAAAGCAGATGTACCCCAGTGTTACCCAGATGTACCCCCAGCGTTAATTAGATACCAGTGTTACAAACAAAATCATGCGGAGAACAAGGATTTAGAAAAGATATTTATGGATCATGCAGGATTTATGTATAACAGAATTCATGTAGATAGTAGATAATGAACTTATTACAATAAACTTTCAAAAGCTTTCGACAAGGGGTCTCGGAAGAAATTTTACGAAAACTATGGGAGGATATACCGATAGGTGTTACATCGAATCCAGGGATACTGAAGTGTTATAACTCAACATATTCAAATTATAATTATGTTAGATTATTAGGAATATGTGGAGTGAACTTTGTAAAACTGAATTAGATTAACTGCAAAATACGTAATTAAATTTTTGCAGGTAAAATTATTTATACATACCTCGTAAATACTTGTTTACAGGCCAACTCATTAAGGTCCCATAACGATACTAAAGCATCTGCACTACCTGTAGCAAAATATTTTCCTGACGGGTCGAATTCTATACAAATGCAAGTGCCAGGGTGTGCATTTAATACATGTTGCAATTCTAGTTCTGGGTAACTAAAAATAATCTATATCATAAAGATTCGAAGTGAGAAATTAAAATGTAAACGTACCTTAATATATGAATACAACCTTGTCCATTTGTTAGGAAAAACAAATCACTGCTATTATTCCATGAAATTTCATTAACTTCAAAATTATATTGTTCTTCGCTTTTGATCTTGTGCGTTTTCGCATCAATAAAGGTTACTAAATCCTCCTTATTGCCTACGGCTATGGCTTCTCCGTTCGGCGCCCAAGTTATGTTTATATTTTCTCCTTTAGTAGGTATAACAGCTACGCTTTTTGATACTCTTGTATCCCAAATTCTTACTGTTTTATCTCCACTTGCTGTACTGAGTAAATTTGGATTTGATTGATGCCAACATAATTGATCAACTGATCCACCATGACCTTTAAATACTATCTCCTTAACCTAATTGTTTGAAGATTTATCACAATTAACATAATGCTTTATAAAGGAATCAAAAAAGAATACTTACAAGAGATTCTTTTAGTAAATTGTGTATACAAACAGATTTATCAAATGATCCAGAAGCCAAACGCTGTCCATCACAACTCCAACCCACGGAATGAACTTTTGCTGAATGGCCCGGATATACTTTATACTCATTATGTGACTTAAAATACTTTTGGAAGCCTTCAATTTGATTGGAATACATTTTTAATTTAACGTCTCTGGATTTAACCTGTATTCCACACTTGTATATTTTCTTCTTCTTGGGATTGGATTCTTAATCACGCTACCATTATAAATGTAACAACGTCATCCTGGTGCTAACTTATTTCTTAATGTTACAATACTTCAATTTGGCTAATTGTTTATTAATAATTACTGTTTATTGATTTAACGAACACACTAACAAATTGAGTACAAACGCTATAAAAATCTCTGTACATGCGGCTAATATAAAAGAAATACAGATTTAAAATATTGGGTATGATATAAATTGAAAATTTGGTTCCTTTAGATGAAAAAAGAATGGTGAAATGAAAGGAATAGTATAATAATAACATTACAGAATGTAATGAATTGGAAATATTTTAAACTGAACATTTTATTTTATTGAATTTAAAACATTAAAACATTTATTTGAACATTATATTTTATTTGCACATATAATTTTTAATTAATTCTGTTTTGTTTTAATTTGTTTTATTTATTTGTACTTCCAAAAAACCACAAAGGGTTATCTCGGATTACATAACATACATCATGCGAGTGCTTATAAATGTAAGATAATAAAATGTACATTTTGTGTTGTACCTAATATAAAGTATAAGTGTGCTCAGAAACAGACTATTTTATTTTAATAATGGTGTATCTTAATTTAATATCTTAATATGATGGGATAAACATGTTAATCTATATTCTAATGCTACTAGTTAAAGTGTGATACGAGTAATATGATGTGATACTCAGTCTTCTCTCTTCTGCAATATATGTTGGTGACATAATCTTTTGAAAATACTATGTTTGCCTTCTGATTTTACCGTCTGGAACATGTCTCTTTAGTCTGAAACATGTTTGTTTTCATTCAAACTTATGTTTATTTATTTTTAAGTACATTACATAACTCCTTTCTTTACATTTGCACTATGTAACCCGATATAACCAGACAGGGTTCTTATGGTTATTTAAATAAAACAATATCGCCATTTAGCCACTAATGCCAGCACAAAAAAATTACATGAAATAATAATATCGTCTATACTAGGATTATCACTTTACATTTCTCACAATTTGAATGTTACTGTCATAAAAAGCAAAACTCATCTAAATTTTGTTGCTCATATTATAATCACTAAAATATTGTGTGAGGAAAATTATCTAGTATCCTTGCGGGCGGACGATCATCCTAAAATGGAGTTCAAGATTGGTCCATGCCCCATAATTAATAAAAATATAATAAAGCTTTCATCAGGGTCATTTGAAGCGTTTTAAACAATTACGATTGGTGTGGTCAGAACCCAAAAGATGGTGCTGCACACTAAAATTAACAGCTACTTTACTCATTAAGGCCCGGGTGTACAATCGAAGCTTAAGTGCGGGCTTAGTAAAGCGAGAGTTCTACTAAACTCAAGTTTAAACTACTTGTCTGTTGTACAATAGCCATTTATCTGCGCTTAGTTAAGCTTACGTTTTGTGCAATATCATACAGTTGGTATTGACGGCGCAGATCAGTCCTTTTTACGTATTACGAGAATTTTTATATTTTATCATTTAATATCAAATTTCTTGAACTTCAAGTGCATTTTCAACACCTTAACATCGCGTTGTGTTTATCGTCGCTTTGATAATAGTGCTATATACATAAGCTGACCATATATAAGCGTTTATGCGTTAGCGTTTACCGCGTTAACTTTCAAAATTAAGTATAAGAGTTACTGAATAACAGATCGTCTTAAAATTGTTCACAATTTGTTTGACAGTTATATTTCTTTATTAAATAAATCATGAAAAAACATTATTTATTAAAGTTAATGTTTTATAACAAATGTCTATACATTACAGTTATGGTATAAAGAATTTTTGGTGAGTAATATCGTTTTTAAAGCGTTTTATGAATGATTTCTTTTAGGCATGTTGGGGCACTTTGAAGGGCTTTAACTTCTGAACGAAAAGAGTCTCCAAGATAAGATATAACCCATTGTGCGCCAAGAGCTTTCAAGTAAGGTATAATTTATAATTTTCGTCATGTGTCCATAAATCAAACTCTAGCCCACCAACCTTATAAGATTTTGGTGGCTTTGCTACCAATATAAACTGAAAAAGTCAAGAACTTTAAAAAGTGGTACACTTTTAAAAAACTAGTGGCGGTGGGAGAGAAACGAGGAGGTGCTATCTATACATGAAAAAGAAATAAAAAATATACTTATAAATATAAACATGTACGTAATAATTGTGATTTTTGACAACTTATCTTTAATAAATCTGCTAGTATTTGATGGTTTTCAGATATGAAGTAAGATCAGTGC
Source organism: Adranes taylori (assembly GCA_009867245.2). Classification (NCBI taxonomy): domain Eukaryota; kingdom Metazoa; phylum Arthropoda; class Insecta; order Coleoptera; family Staphylinidae; genus Adranes; species Adranes taylori. The sequence continues at coordinate 11,225 of WYDF02074038.1, forward strand.
AGGATTTACGTATAAGCTACACAAGCTAACTTTCTTGGGCGGGGGGGGGGGGGGGGGGGGGGTGTGGCCTGGGGGGCAGTTTTTAATTTATTTAAAATAAAAGAAAAAATTTTTTTTCCCATGGGCGCCCCC
>WYDF02074049.1:0-11356 GCA_009867245.2 Adranes taylori
TATCATATTCTTCTATTAATTTTCTCGTCATGTACTCCATGTCTTCGTATTCTTGAGCTATAACGATCTGATCGTCTGCGAACGACAGTGTGTATATGGAGTTGTTGTTAAGTGGTATACCCATGTTCTTACATTTACCTTTCCAAATTTTTAGTCCATTTACCTTTCCAATATGCCTTGCGCTATTTTATCAGTTAGAATAGCTATTTTAACTTTAAATTACAAACGTACATTCCAGATCAATCTTAGCCAAGAAAGAACTGGCTAATGAATTGATATTAATTTCTAATGACTCGATCTATTTAATTACTGTAGTAGATTAATACGATAAATGTAAAGTTCGGCTGTAAAGTTAATATTAGACTTTATATTCTTCAAATAAAATAAATACTTATAACAAAGTTATTTTATTAAAGTTAATTCAATAAATTAATTTCAATTATAACACTAAATAATTTGACTAGATTTATTGCCGCTTTTTAGCTTTTGACACTTTCTTGTTTTGTTGATTAGCAGTACTTTGAGACGAACCTACAAGGAAATTTGTAAATTTTTCGGACATATCAGACATTTGATATCCCTTAGTAATGCTCCCAATCTGTTCCAATTCCTTTTTTGTTTCTGGATCATTCATCATTTTTGGTAGTACCATAATGAGGAGTAACGGTAATACCATCATCAATACCATCGGATTAAATAGAAAATCTGTAACACGCCACTGTTCGCGAATTTGAAAGTACTTTGTTATCCCTAGTGGTTTCAAGCGCAATGGATATGGCACTTGAATTACTTGTGACGTTTGTATATGATTTACTTTTCTGGCTCGAAACTTGCCTTTCGAATTTATTTCAATTCTTACTGGTTCAAATGAATATTCAGGATGAAGCACCTCTAAAATGTACGAACCTGAGGGCAAATTGCGTACAACAAATGATCCATCTTCTCTGATGAATCCCAAATAACTTCCTCCATTTACATGTATTCTAGTATTGATTTGCCAGTTGGATCGAGGGTGATCTGGCTCCAATATAAATGGATAAACTTTTCCTTCTATAGAATACCGTTCCGAAGCAACATGAACGTCATCTTCTACGATTTGGCAAAATATTACTGATAAAACTGCAAAAAATGTAAAAAATACATAAATTTGTTTCACAAACATTGTGCTTCTTGCCTGCCTGACACAGATGTGATGCGTAATTTGACGTATAATAAATTGTCATTTGTTGTTGACAAATAAAAGCATTGTTGACAAATACAAACAAATTGGATTCATAGGTAACTCAGAGAATTATATAAATATAAATACTTGTTTTATTTATAAATACGTATGTTTCAACAGTATGTTTCAAACAATAAAACTGCATTGAAACATACTGAAATATTATATTGTCGAAATTCATTTTTTGATCAAGTTATATAAATTAAACACTTTTAGGTTACAACTTTTGTTGTGCGTTGTACGCGACTAAGCACTTTATTTAATGCTACACGGCCATAAAACAACGTTCCTAATATAATTAATTATTATAATTACCTTCGTAAGCAATATTTAATAAATTCGCAAGTTTGTTAACTAAACTATTTTTCACCAACGAATAGAGTAAAATCAGAGTTGGAACAGCTCTATACAGAGAAGGAAACCGTAATGTTCTGCAAATCTGGAATGTAGCTTGTACAGGCCTAAAACATTGTTGCAGTGATGGAACTTCAACATATAAAATGTATTTTTATTATTTGTAACTAAATTAAATAGCTACAGAAAGTAAGTTTAAAAACCTAAAAACTATACAAAATAGAACAATTAAATCGCTGTTTGGTTTTTCTAGACTATACAACACCAAAAACCTATACAAACGAACAAACTTAACAAAACTAGACCACATAATAAAAATTGAACAAATTACATTCGAAGCATCGCCTCAAACAAAACAAAGAAATTGCAAAGAATAACAAAATTCACCCGCCAACAGCAGGAAAAAAAAACAGTACACACCAGAGACAATTATGTATGCAGGGCTGTCGCATGCGGGTTTGCCCCGCACATGGATGTTTCATCGAAGGGGCGTCATGTCGCCACGTTAATTTCTATAATTTTTATGTGCTCAATCTAAGGTACCATGAGACATCCGATATCTCTCTCTGTGCTGAGTGTAGTGGAGAGTGAGGCGATTCTATCTAATATATAATTTGCTAAATCAACGCATTGACCAAATTAAAGCAGAACAGAACTATATTTCTCTTTCTTTTCTTGCTTATGCGATAGAGCCACTCTCTGTGTAGATGTTGTACTTATGTACGGTAGCCTGTATTTCTCCCTACGATTTTCCCCGGCAGCGAGTGCAAATATATTTGTACTCGAATATACGGAGGGTCCTCCCCTCTATATAACAATATGATCGCCCCTGGACGAATCTCTCTTTCATATATTAGATATACGCAAACGAATGATATAGACTTTTTAACCTAACTAAATCAAAATTTTTTTTATTGGAATTAATTTTCTTATAATTTTCAAATTCGTTATTATGGGAATGGGCGCTAAAATTTTATTTGCACGCAGGCGCCTTTTATCCACGCGGCGGTCGTGCAAGTACGCATTACAAAATTCGGATTAAGGACCCCAAAAGCACGTAGGAACTTATATATACAACACCCTTCCTACACAAATACAAAACAAAAAATTTAAAGCAATAAAATAGTTTCCAATGATGTTAATAAATATGATAACTCTGTGAAATAAGAAATTGGTTTTGCAGTGGCAATGTTGCAAAAATAATATCAATGCGCGAGTGTCATTTACGTTGTCAATTTCAGTCATTACTTCTGCTGAAAAATAATTTAACTGATTCTGGAGAGTTTTTAAAATATTTAGTGCTTCGTAAAAACATAAAACTTTTTCTAGAAATAACTATGAGAAAATATATAGTGATTTTAATATGATATTTAAAGAGCATTTTAAAAGGAACACATCAAGCGCATGTTCAAAGTTCAAATATTTGCGCCAAACCAATTCCGAATGAGAAAAAAATTAAAACCAGATGTATCAAACGCAACTTTAGGCTCCACCTCTACCACGCTGACGCACAGTTTACATCAGCATACACAATTTGGTAGCGTGGAGTGTTAGGTATGTCGGTGTGTACATAAGTGAAGGTGTTCTTTACGAGTACATTGTTAATTTTTATTTGTACTCAATTTCGCGTAGTTTTCTGTGTAGGTACAAACAGATAATGATAAGATAATAATAGTGGTATTAAAATTGTTACATTATTTGAAAAATGTGATGTGTGTTGACTGTTTTTAAATGCGAAATCACCGATTACCAGGATTGGTAACTTTATTTACAATAACACTCCAGGTAAGTCTGTTATTAGCATTAAAAACAAGTTACTAAAGTAAGGGCGTCAACCATGAAGTATATTTTGTTTCGGCTTTTTAAATTAACCTCAGATTTTTAATACCATTTATAGAATAATATAAAATTTATGTAATTATTTATGATTGTTGTTGTTGATTATTGTACGATTATGGGCGTAGGTATTTTCGAATCTATTGCAGGTGGATTGTGTGTTTATGACTCATGAGAATATTAGATGTGTTAGGTATTAATTCGTTGGTTATTGCTGTAATAAGTAAACAACAATACTTATATCTACATATATATATATATATATACATGTATGGTGTGTATAGTTATTTCTTAATATTACCAATAATTATGTGACCAATTATTTTTTGAGCAAAGTGGAATTTCATCGGACAAGGTAACTGGCGGCTCCAGAAAATTTGACGGGGGGAAGTCCAAATTGAGAAAAAACGCAAATTTTTTACTTTACCTTTTAATGGAAACTTGATGGCATATAAGATTTCTTATAGCTTTCAATATTCTTCTGATATCTAATTTTAATATAATGATGTTCAATAATCAAGATGGAATCTAAAGTAATTTGGATTATTCAGGTGATATCCTGGAGTATAGTGAATGTCTTACGGTTTAAGTGGGTGATCGCTATAGTTATATCCCTTATGTGGGTGAATACCTTATGAATGCCATTTATGGAATATTACATACGCCGTAGAATTACAGGTCTTGCGGGGCGGCAAGCAATAGACTAAAAATACTAATTATTCTTAAATTTGGCTTTTTAAGGATCTATTGAAAGGATTCTCTGAATGGTACACACTCTATCTTTATTTACAGTGAAACCCAGAAAGTTTACTACATTAGAATTTAGGAATTTAAAGCAGGATCAAGGGTATGCTTTTGATTACTATACTGCTTTTCTTATTCTGATCGTTGTAACATAAAATGCTCATGGCATGAGTTAATTCAGGGTTGGCCTAGAAATTCGCTGATCTTATTATAATAAAGTCCTCAAATACAAAAATAGATATACGCAATAACAGAGTTAAAATAATTTGGTTTATTGTTTTTTAATATGTATAACTTCATATATATGCTTCTATTCGCAATTTTAATTTACTGACAATGTATAGCTTCTATTTATAATGAAAAATTGTTACGATGATTCCATTAGCAAAAATATGAAATAAAGTAGCGAACTAAAGATATTTTGATTTATGATATTGTGTACTTCTGATTGAATTTATGCTTCTCTTCTGTTTCTCCAGGACGTTGGTAGAATTACATGTTTGAATGATGAATTTGTTTAACGAAGATATTATAGGTTGATCCAGCCAGTTAACATGACGAAGATATGAAAATGGTGAAGATATATTGTGAAGATACGATGTAATTTTTGACGGAAGAAAATGAATTTGTAGGGTTTATTCGCCGTCTCCGAAGTAATAGCGGAACAAGCGTAGGTGATGTTCTTCACGTGTCGCTGGAGTTCTATCTGTCATCCTCGGTGTGTTGGGCGGTTGACCTCCCTCTTCCTCTGACTTTGGCCTCTTGCACTTGCTTTTTCTCATTGATGAAAATTTGTCAAGGAAGGGTTATGAAATATTGTTATGAGTTAATGAAATAAGAAGTGAGCGACGAGAGAACGAAAGATGAATGTAGTATATGTATATACCTGATCTGGTGGTTACAGAATTTTACTACTGAATTTAAATTGAAATAAAATAAGCGATTTGTTGATGGCGCTTACTTTGATGCAAATCGGATCCAAAACTGCGCATTCTGCTCGGTGTTCAACAAGGTGGCGATGTTCTTCAAGAAAGTGTATTGGTAGTGTCACAACGAGCCTATCCTAAAACTTTTCAGCAGCCAATAACGAAGGTCAAAGATACTTTTTCCAGATACATAATATTGCCATTTGCGAAACCCCTTTTGACGAAATAATTGCAAGCAAGTGATGAATCTTTGCAGACGGAACATTTAAATCTTACTGTAAACCGTTCAGCCAACTATATACTACACACGCAGTATAGGCATCAAATCAATTTGTTTTAGGTTGCAGCATCATATTTTATTTTTAAACAAAATAAAATTTTATGCCTGATGGACTATAATTTTTCTAGAACATAAACGCTCTTACGTGAAACTCGATTTATATAATATTTCTAATCAGGCTGATTTTTCAAATCTGGCCCGTTGTATCGTTATGCATAAGTAATAATACATATAGGTGAAAAGAATGTAATACAGAAACAACAGATTTCGTAGAAGCAAGCGTTAATTTTTTGTGTTTGAACTTGCTTAACCTGTCTTATTATTTATAATACGCAATTGATTCTAATCACGTTCGTTATTTTGTTCTGACAGATTTTTGTTTGGCTCTACTAATGCAAAAATTATTTAATATGTTTTCTGTCCAGCTAAAAAAATTATATACGTAAAAATTAACGAACTAATTGAATGTAATAAATTTATATACGTTCTTCAGAGCAATCGGTGATGAGATAACAGTTCGATTCGTGTCTGAATTCGTAGCTGCGGTGTTCGGACGTCGGAGGTAACGGGAGGACGTTGACGAGCCAAGTAAACGAATGGAGACGGTCTACGAGTGCTGGTTACGAAAAGCGAACTGGTTGCCTCACGGCGTCTATTTTTTAATGACGGTGCTGCTTCGATAATGAGGACTTGTGGTGAGATTGACTAATTGGTGAATTTGATTCGTTGGCGACTGATTCGCCGGTGACGTAAACTCGTCGGTGAGAGGACTCGTCCGTTCGTGGATGATTTTTGATTTGAAGTTATAAGAAAATAAGCGACTGGTTTTACTGGCGCTTACTATAACAAACCTTTCTTTACTATCTGCGACTATGCTCGCTGTGAAAAGTCAGGTTTGAACGTTAAAAGAAAATTATACTGATTGAAACGTGTGAATATGCTCACCCGAAGACAAGCTGACAAAGATCTAAATTCGTCTATGTGAAACTGGCATAGATATGACTTCTTATATGAAATTAGCGATTTTTGGCGTCCGGCTTCGACGGCGGCAGTTTTGGTTGGTGCCTGGTGACTAAGCTGGCCTTGGTCGAAATTTCTGCTAAACTCGGTGTGAACTGAGAACATCCCTGCTAAGCATATCATTCCTGTCTATATTTCTAGTATAGTGAGCTCTCTAATCAAATTCGAATACGCGCGTGTTTTTACATACTTAATGCGGGAATACGGGAACACATTCTTGATATTTTGCTAGGCCATATCGCTGGTGGCGGCTGTACTGCGGGAACAGGGGAATACGAGAACACATTCTTGAAATTTTGTTAGGCATATCGATGGTCGCGGCAATTGGGTCATTTGATATCAGACTCAGGTTCATTTCATATCAGACTTAGTCACAGCGAAGCTTAGCCGGGTTTAGCTAGTAAACTCATAAAGGGGTAACGAATAAAAATCTTTCGTTAAACGGGGCAATGAACGCAGGTTTGTCGGCCTTATTAAGAGTTGTTCGAAATCTGTCATCTCCAGAAGCGAAACTCTATAATGAAAAACTTGCGCACGAAGAACCAGGTACCATAAAAGAGAACAAACATATCGCCATACGTAGCATTTTTTGCTCATTTTCTGTACTCGGTAGCCTGTCAAAATGACAGGCTATAAATCGCCTTAATCCCTTCTGCAAAAAGGAAGGTCATTCAAACGCGCGCGATATTTATTCTCCAACTCTTTTCTCTGCTGACTCTAAAACACGAGAATGCGAAACGTTGTTGTGTGGTTTTGCGGCAGTTGACTCTAACTCCCTCTCGTCTAGATGCAGTGCATTGCGATGGTGCCTATCTTTGATGACTTCCACTTCTCCCACTTTTCGTGAATGAAGAAAACACTTTTTTGGTTGGCGACGGTCGACATCTATTCGCAGAGCTCCTTGAATGCTTGCAGAAAAAAATTGTGACCATACATAGTAAATCTTTCCGTCGCTTGAATTATTTTAGTTAAATATGATAAAATAAATGAATGCTTGATTTGATTGCTTAGTTAATTTTTAATGAAATAATTAGCTGATGAGTGCCTGTTTGATGTTTTATTCGTTTATCGATTTTGTTGGAGGCTAGCCGATAACAAACTAACCAAGAAATTAAAGTTGTTGCTGACAGACCACACGTGTGTTGTTGACTATGCAAGGATCGAGGTTCCTTGCACAGGCACAGGAAAATTGATTTTTGACTAGACAAAATCGAAATCGGGTACGTCAAGAACTCAATCTTATTCCTAAAACATTTGAATAGTTAATAACGAGTCGACTAGATTTTGTAATGGAATTGCATACTTTTTCGTTGGCGCAATTATTGCAAGAAAGTAACGAATCTTCGCAGACGGAAAATACAAATCTTACTGCAAACAGTTCACCCAACTGGATACTATACCACTTTTTCCAGTAGTGTATCCACTTATTCCAGATAAAAAAAGTTAATACGTACAATATTTTCATTGATTAAGAATCACTTTCCTGATTGGGCATCAAGATCAAAGTATTTTAAGATTGCAGCATCTTTGAAGTTGCTGCAATGGAGGCTTTAAGAAATATTTTCCCATCGACCATGTAACGGGGCTTTTTTCACTTTAACCAATGTGAACATATTTGGGAAGCCTAATTGATTTTATTGAGATATGACTACCAAATTTGTAGCCGCTTGTAGATAATGATAATTGATTAAATAAAAACTTTAAAGTAAATGAATTAATTAATTGTATTGACATGGAAATATTGTATAAATATTTTATTTTCTTAATGTTTCATTAATTTGCTTTAGATATACATATATTATTTCCTTAATTAAATAAGAAAATCAGCTAAAAACAAAACAATAGCGTTAACTAAGCATGTTTTAATTGAGTAATACGATTCTTGAATAAATCGAAATATTATTTAAAAACAATTTGAAACAATATCCGCCAATGCGTGCTTATTTCACGGTCATGTCTACAATCTTCAATCTTTTTAACAATCTTTTTAAATATGTATAAATACTTATATTGCAATTAATAGAGTTCATTAGAATGATTTAATATAAACAAACTTTGTGTGCACAATCGTACACACACAACACATATCAATTCATTTACCTAAATATTGTATTGTACTAACCTTAGATATAGTATATAAAAACGACTGATTAGCTTTAATAAACGAGATTATCAAGTTAGCATTAGAACTTTACTTTTTATTCCAAACGATGTCTATCTAAAGATTCTCCATAGTACTTCGATTGATTTCTAGTTACGAACTAACAAAAAAGTAGAAATCAGTCTTTTGTTTAGAAACAAATTCTTAAGTAAAACCAGCTTAATTTGCTGAAGTGTTTTACTGGTTTTATTCCATAAAAATATGCGCAAGACTTCTTTTTTAAAAGTTCATCAAGCTCGTGGAGAAAGATAGCTGTCACCAGGGCCGGATTAACCCACTTTGGGGCCCTAGATATTTTCTTCTTACCGGATATAGAAAATATATTTTCTACTTTCTTCTTACCTAGATATTTTCTTCTTCTCCCTCTCCAACAAAAATATTCTGTTGTCCAACAAATAAAAAACTTATTTACTCTTAATCTTATTTACAAATCTTTTCACAATAGACAGTTTGACCGGACCCTAGACATTTGTCTATGCGATGATCCGGCCTTGGCTGTCACGCAGTTAAGTAGTACAAAAACAACGTTCACTATAAGACTGAAATAGAATTTAAAAATTCAACAATTATTAAGAAAAAATTAACAATAAATATCAAATTAAAATTAAAAACAAAAAATAGTTTTAAGTTTAGAAGAAAAATCCCAAATAAGTTGGTCATTAGTATTTCGTTGTGCATTTGTTGTTATAAATCTGATATTATATGTTACGTTCATATAATATACAAATGCTATTAGTATGACTTATACGATTTAATTCTTTAAGTATTGTTTTGATTATAATTGACAAAATATGGAAGATGATTTGTAGTAACTATCGTGCGATTTGCAGTAACTATCCACAACAAGAATGACAAGATTATTTGCAGTAACTATCGTGGGATTTCTCTTTTAAACATGCATACAGGATCTTTTCGAAGGTAGATCCTGTATGCAACCTCATTGCTAGGGTTTGAGACATATCCCTAGCAATGGCCGATTGAGGAGAATCCTTATGACCGATTGAGGAGAAGTCTTACGAGCATAATGTCAGCGTGTACCAACTCTACATTGACTATAAAGTGGAATATGATTGGAGCGTCACGAGGTTCAAGCTGCAAGTGATATTGGAAGAGATGAGAGTGCCAAAGAAGCTCATTACTCTGGTGTGTATAACAGAATCAATATCCAGGGCTAGTTAACAAGGGAATTTGAGATACGAAGAGGGTTACGACCAAGGAGATGCACTTTCGACGACCCTCTTCAATCTCTGCTTGGAGCGCCATTCGTGGGATCCCGCTCAACCTACGAGGAATTATCTACACCAGATTCCTTCAGTGCGTGGCATTCGCAGATGATATTGTCCTTCTTGGTAGGAGCTAGAGAGCATTGACAGCGGCGCTGTAGCATATGAGTGAAGGCGCTTAGGGCTAAGAATTAACAACGAAGGGTCAAAGTATATGGTTGACACGAGAGTCAGGGAAAGGTTCTGCGCTGTGATTACTGCAGAACAGATACAACTTGGCGAGCGGTATGGATGCGCTGTAGCTTATTTTGAGATGGCAATCGATGTATCATTGTTATAATATCTGTTAGTATAGGCGTATCTTTTAGTTTTGTCACGTAGTGCTACGACTAGTTGTGCTGTGATTCTCATCGTACGCCAGTGTTTCGCTCGTCACAATTCATATCTGTGAAGCATGATGTACGCCCTCTCGCTAAGGTACATCTGTTCTGCCTGGGGCCCCTGGTGACTGAGATCAACGAGATCAATACTGAGATAAAAGCACGAATTGTCTCAGGGAACAGATGCTTCTATGCAATATATCAGCTCTACGGTGATATTCACCTGGTTGCTGATGTGAAGAAGAGCTGGCTGCGGTAACTGGGGCATGTTATAAGAATGGAGGGTGATCCTCAAGAAGCCTCTCGACCTGCAACTGGAGGGCAGAAGGAAGCCATGCAGGCCAAAGAAGAGGTGCATTGATGACGTCAGGCCAGGGTCCTACATGGACTGTAACCCCAGGAGAGTGACTGAGTATTGATAAAATAACTCAAAGTTCATTTCTAATTGTTCAGTTCTTCAGGCGAGTATAGGTGCGAAATTTCAAGAGCAAATTAAAGTTGTATAATTATTAGAAATATACGCGTATAGTATTTGTTCTGCATTAAAAAATATAGTAAGAGTATATACAATAATAAAGAGATTATTGTGTAATGATTTGCTGTTTGATGTAGCAAAAAAAGTGAAAATACTTCCAAAAACAAACGAAATCAAATAAATATTTATTTATAATAAATTAGGTTTATTTGCGTAAACGATTTTTATGTTTGCTGATAATTTTATTTGAGGGTTACGTATTGTAATATATTACAGAAGGGTGTTATTTTGCATTTTGCTAACTTTGGTAACATGGTGTTTCTCCTTATGCAACCCCTCTGTTTTTCGGACTTAAATAACAGCCACCCTCTCATTTTAACCACACTCGCCTGATGTTACATAAGAGGTGGATTTTTTAACAGTGGCGAACAACATTTTACTATGTATAAGATGTAACACAGTGATATGGTTGAAATAAAAATGATTTTGTTTTCGAGTATCCAGGATAGGGAACTTTTTTCTTCGAATTTTTCTAATGAAATAAACTATTTCTTTTTTCTACTAAGTTACGTCCATGATGATGCCCCTTTTCTGTCCCATTGATTTTATTTTCCTCTAGTCCATCCTTTAAAACTTCGAAGAGTTATTTTTTATCTTCCTAACCACAAACTCTAAAAGCTTTGTTAAAATTCCTAGTAATTGTGAATCAAAATCATGCGATTAGAAGTTATAAAA
>WYDF02074060.1:0-11355 GCA_009867245.2 Adranes taylori
TATTAATCCATGTTAATTGATATTCGCGTTCTTTGCGAGCAAAATTAAGCATCTGATCACCACCTGCTAGATTAGAGCAAATATCTACAACTTATTACCAGCCACAGGTATCGAAGAAAAATCATCAAAGGATATTTCATATTTCTTTAACATTTAATTCTGAATCAGACAATTAATCAGTTTTGAATGAGATTCCTTCTCAAAGGCTTTTTCGCAAATTTTCGTAACGGCATCAACCTATTATTTATTGTCTACCATTTTAATATGATTTTTCATAAACCTTAAGAATTTGTCCTACGTAATTATAAGAATCCAGTGATTTTGTAATATCGCATTTGCATTTTTCAATTACTCACAAAATATTCGTTACTTTACTTGCACGCATGTGTTAAGTATAAATATTATGATAAAATATTAAAACCTTCTAACATTTTAAATATTATTTGTAATATAAGAATAAATAAAGCTATAACATAAATATTCTTCAATTAATTAAACATTAAAATTTATTCTATTTTCGACGTTTACTCTGCATTTTGGGTAGAGATAATTTGCGTTTTTTAGGAGGCTGTTCCCTAAAAATATAATTAAATATACATTTTCATAGTTTTACTTATGATAACATCATACTCTAAGAAATTGTGTTCAAGTTCACCATATTTATCAAAGAACGCTTTAAATTTATTAATCTTTAAAAGTATGTGCAAAGGCAATTCCACTTTCTGATCTGCATTTTCATATTTTGGTGTGATTAAGTCTTCTAAAAGATAATATACAAATAGATTATCTAATTTATCATAAATTATATATATATGTTAATTTACTTCTTGTTATTTCACCTCCGTATTCCAAATTATATTCTTTAATTTCTTTATCTTTCGCTTGTAAAAGTTTTTCTAGATGTCTATTTTTTAATTCTAAATAATGAACAGTTTTTATTAAAGGTACAGTAATTTCTTGCCGCAACTAAAACTTTGTATAATAACTTCAGTAAACGAGAGCATTTGAAAAAATACCGTTTCTGAAGTTCCTGTGTACAAAAGAAACGAAAATTTAATCGGCAAATCATCAATTTTAGCTTTCACATCTATTTCAATCGTATTTTCCGTTTGCTTCAAACCGATAATATTATCTGTGTTATTAATTATGTTCAATAAATAATTTAATGTTTCTTCATCATTTTTACTATCAAATAAAGGGTTGTTAGCCTGTAAAAATAATTCAATCAGATATATCCGATATAGTTAAAGCAATACGTCGAATACAACATGACTAATAAATAAATTGGTTCGACTACTTGAAAAATCGGAAACTATTTATCTCGATCAATACTGCACAATCAGAGAAGCATGATTCTGTAAATATGCATATTAAGTATGATTCAGTACGAGGCATCTATCGGAAACACAGGATACTTTGAGGTACATGGAAGCTAGATAAAATGTTAGTTCTTTATCCAAAAACCAAATGGTGAATTAGCGGTTTTGTTCAATAAGGAATGTAAGAGCTTTCATAATTTCATCAAGCTTCATAACATTTATACCCGATAATAGATATTCATCAATAAGTTACGATGGATAAAAAAAATTCGAAATTGTAGATAACAAAATATGTCGTTGTCATCACTGATCTCTGAACTATGTGATAGAATAGGTACGACAGTATCTGTACTGGACAACCTGATATATTCTTCTTTAAAAACTAAACAATTAAAATTATTAAATTTGTGTTTTAAATAAAATACCGTAAATTGTTCTAATAAATCATTACGATTAAAACTTTTAATCCATATATTATCCAAATCACTCACGTAAAAAGACAATTCATTTCTTTCGATCTTTAACAAATAAACAAGATTTGCATAAGTAAAAGGATTCCACATAATGCAGATATTAATTTTGTTCAGTATAAAAAAGTAAAATTTTCCAATTATATTAATGACTATTTTGCTTAGGTTACGATATATTGTTGTAATATACTTATTTATAGTCGGCCTATTTCTGCCATGTAGGATTATCACCGACTATGTATTTTAACGTCAAGCCTCTGCCATCGACGCTGATCAGATGATTTCGTCTTTATCAACCTTTCTTGATTAACTCGTAAAGAGAACTTTCTAGTGCGTGCCAACCCGCACACACTGGACCCAAGTTTTACATCTACCCCTGTATGATAAAATATAGTTGCATAAAGCATGATCGATGTGCATGATAAAATATAGTTACCTTCCTCCTATAATTACCGACCTCGTTTCGTGTGTTGCCTAGATTCGATCAACAACGCAAACCATTGTTTACGCTGGGGATCGAAGCCATGCATCTTATCCACATCGCTACGGCGTCGGCATACCAATTTTAAATAAAAATATTAAAATCCGGTCCGCCGCATTTTTTTTATATAACAAAACATACGTTTTGTACGGAGTCGCTGAAATAGAGGCGCCACCTTGAATGGAGCGTTTGAACCATTATGATTAGTTGACCGTTAATCAAAGGCGCTGCACACTAAAATTTACAAGATTCGTATAATTTGAAAAGCGCACTGTAATACCAATATGTAATATTTTTACGCCAACAATATTAAATACACTAACATTTGTACATAAAATGAAATTATGAAATAAAATGAAAAATTTTAATCTGGACCACAAAAATACAAAACAGCTCAATTTTTTAACAGTGCAATATAACATTTAAATAACGAAATAAGTCTAAAATCTTTTAGATATAATGCAATAAACAATATTTACAAAATCAATAATGACCTTTTAAATAGATAAATTTTAAGTACCTATTTTTTCTAAATAAATTATTCTTTTTAATATACATTGTAAAAAATTTAATGGCGATAGCTCAATTACCCCGTCTTCTAATATTATTTTTGTCTTTTCTGGTAGAGACTAAGAATAATTAGAGTGTTTCATATACGTCGGTGATAGACTTGCACGGCGAAAATGTACAGACTATTAATAAAAATTAAAGAATGAAGTAAAATTTTTATGGTTTAATTGTAGTGCTGTAAATACTCTTTTAGGCCTGGAAATGATGACTAGCGATAAGAATACAATTTTTAAATCTGATCAGAGTTTTTGTTCGGAATGTGGAACAATTCTTCCTCTATTTAGGGATTTTGGAAACGTGGAATGTTATGTGTGTAAACAAAGTTATCCAATTGAATGTAAAAGTGTTTTTTATCAAATATTTGAAGATTAAAATTGTCTGTTTTTAGTATTACAACATCATAAAACTAGTTACACAATACATTTCAATTCAATTGAGAAAGTAAAAGATACTGAAAATCCAACAAATGATGGACCACTTGCAGACAGAAAGTGCCCCAAGTGTGGAAACAACAAAATGTCTTATGCTTCCTTACAACTTAGATCAGCTGATGAAGGCCAAACAATCTTCTACACTTGCACAAAATGTCAGTTTAAAGAAAGCGAAAATTCTTAGTCCGTTTTATTATAATATACAAAAGTAAAGTAGAATCAATTTTAACATATGAATTATTTTGTTTTGCACCATGGATACTTATTCTCATAAAATTTTATAACAACGTGAGGGCATCTTATATTTGCTTGTTTCGCTGGAACTAAATCGGCTTCATTGCAACCTTTAAACATCATTAAAAACATAAGTTCTCCTGTGGCATCTGTTGCTCCAACGATTTTTTCAGCTACAAGGCCTCTATCAAATCCTCTCGCCCTTTTGTCTTCAGTGATATTTTTCCTTTTTTCCGTGCCGGAGGCTTGACCTTCAGAAGCTAAAATGAAAATATTTTATTATTTTCTTTATTGAATTTGATACATATAACTTAAATGTGATGAGGCATAGTACAGCTATATTTATCTGTGATCAATACTAATACTAAATTAAGAGAAGAAAAGTACAAAAAGATAATACTATATGAGAAAATACAATCAACATTGCACAAAATATCAGATCGGCATTGCATTCACCTCGGTTCTCTTCACAAGCCTTTCTAATTCCTCATCTCTGGCCTTGTTCCAGTCACTTATTGTTTTATACATAAATGCTGATATTTGTTTTTTCTTGAATGACATCTAGATACATGCAGTAATTGATTGCCTAGTTCTTTCAAAGCAACGTGTGCCTGTCGTATCTTAACCATCATCAGCTTTAAACGACATTCTTTTCTTCTCGTTAGCACTAATGGCCATCCTAATGATTCCCGCAGAGAAGTGACGGGAGCTATTCCTCTATACACTTTGATAGTAGTTCTTACTGCCTTGCGTTTGTACGTTTTCTAATGTTGAAATTTTATTCAGATGGTATGGATCCCATACTCCTGATGCATATTCCATCTTCGGCCTAACAAGTCTTAGATAATTTCTAGTCGTCAATTTGTGCCTATAGGATTCCTGATGTGCAATGTTGATACTATACGAAGTACATTTAAAGTAAGATGTACTCAAACACAATTTAAAATAGCGATCACTCAAAAGTACTGTGTAATTTTCTGTGAAAACATTGGAACATATTTACGATTAGTGGAACAAGTTCGTAATACGGGCGGCGATAATGTGTATTGAAGAAATATGTATGCCTAAATCGGCAGAAATGGTATCGTTTCAACCTATTAGCCCATGCATATGCAGATTGTTGGCGTCTGGTCTTATGAAGGGATTGTCTTTGTTCTTCCCGTATATTTTGCAGTCGTATGCTTTACTTTTCTATTTTTCTACGATTTGAAGTAATACGCTCTTCCTGGGAAGCGTGGTAGTTCTGACAGTAAATTTTTCTTTTCAAAATTTTCAGTGAAACAAAAAATAGAAACTCTTTCGCACAAATACAAGTCATCAGAAAAAATAATTACATAGACCAACGACCAAAAAACTTTTAAGGTGTGTTTACCTTTATCTTATAGTTTTTGAGTGTGTTGATTCTAAAAAGAAAATTAAAATTGTCAGAATTTTCTTGGCAGTTTCTGTTAGATTTGTGATTAAAAAACACCAGAGGAACATTACAGAGTTTGTTAGAAAAGTGTATTTATAAATATTTCGGAATTAAACTTGGTGATCAGGACAAGTCTTGAGCTCCGCATAAAGTATGTTATGTTTGTATAGAAGACCTTAGAAGATGGTCAAAAAAAGGAGAAAAAACCTTTATATTGGCAGTTCCAATGGTATGGAGGGAACCAAGGAACAATTCAGATGATTTCTACCTTTCTAGTGTTGATGTTACTGGTAATTCAAAAAAGAAATTCAGTATTCTAAGATACCATCTACTGGCCAGTACGCCATGGACCTGCCTGTTTCTGAACCACCAGTTACTATTGAGAATGTTATTCTGGATATGTCCAGTAATGAATCTGTCTGATAAAGATGAACCAGTTAAAAATGAGTTTCAAAGACCCCTAAACAGTGTAGAAACTGTTGTTTACTCAAACAGAGCTAAATAATTTGGGAGATTTGTTTGGGCTTAACAAAGGAGAAAGGCGAATTGCGAGGCAGTTCTATTACACAATAGTAATTAATACCCATATATGCATCATTACCTGTTGCTCCTTCTGTACACATGAAGGAATGTTACTAAAACCTCAGTGTAGTTTTAGATAAAATAAACTACTCCGCTCATGGATACATGATATCTAGTGACTTAAAAATATCATATATGTTTCTTGGTCAGCCCTATGTTTCCTCTGTGAATGGGATAGTACGACACGAGGTCTAGAAAACATTGGCCCAATAGAAATCTTTAAAGCTCGGAGAAAGGAACGTTCTGCGGAAACATGGTAGTTCCAGAAAAGAAACTACTACCTCCATTGCAAATAAAATTGGACCTTCTGAAGCAATTTGTGAAGGCCTTACCTAAAGATGCGCAATGTTTCAAAAAAGTTTCGTACCTTTATGAAAGATGGTGTCTACGTTGGGCTTGATATCAGAAAAATGATGTTTGATCCCCACTTTGAATTACATATGACTTTAAATGAGAAAGGAGCTTGTATTGCATTTAAACAAGTCGTAAGTAAATAAGTTCGTAAGCAACAAAAAAGAACTATGAAGCCATTCTTGCCAACAAGCTGGATGGTTTCAAAAAATTGGGATGTGTCTAATGAGTGTAAAGGTTCACTTTTTGAATTCTTTCCGAAAGTCATTTAGAATTCTTTCCGAATAACTTAGGTGCTGTCAGTGAAGAGCACGGTAAACGATTTCACCCAGCCATAAAAGTTATGGGAAACGCTATCAGGGACACCAATATGATGGGAGATTACTGTTGATCACTTCACCGAGGGGGGCAGCAAACGCCGCATGGAAGAAAAAGCTAGATCAGGAGCTTTAAGGAAAAGAGAATATTCCAATGGACACATAAAGCCTTTGTAGAATCTAGTATTAAGAATATAGACATCTTCTATATTCTAATAAAGTTCTTTTTGAATTTTTAGTCGCTTACTTTTCATTCCTGCAGCATATTTAGTATGCTAGACCAGAGTTTAACTTAGTTAGGTCGAATTGTAACTAAACTTGGTGATGGAAATTAATAGAATTCAAATGTAGATTTAGTACCCCAAAAATCAGCTATAAAGATTTAATAAGTTTTGTTGAACTTGTTTTGAACGAAAATCTTAGATTATGGAGCTGTTAACGTCATGCAAAAGCAGTGAAAAATGCTTATGCATAGACCGAAAAGAGATAGACATGCATCGATGTACATAAAATGACAAAAGATAGATTTAGTTAAGGCATTCATGTAAAGTAAATACCCGCTCTAATTGTTAGGTAAACACAAACTACCTCTATCTCACTCTGAGATCTACTAGCTGATGTTTGTTCATCGATAGCTATCAATATAGATTTTATAATTAGAGGACAATAGCCTAATATAAAAGAAAAACCAAATAAATATTTACAAAAATCATTCGCTCTATAGTGTCTGTTAGATATTTATAATTCAATTACATTAAGAGGAAAACAAAAATGAAGTAATAAATAAGACACTAACCTGCTCTATACATTCTAAGTTGAAAATTCAACTGCTAAGTAGAATATAATTTAAAAAATTCGGTACATGAATCAATGAGATCCCATTGATTTTAATCAAGTTGTTAATTTAAAAACAATGTATATTAGTTTGCATGTTTTGTGAGAGTTGGTGTCGGAGACCATCGGACCAATCGGAGAATACCATTTTGGATAAAAATCGTAATGGAAATATAAAACGCATGCGTATCCAATCCAAGTAACTAAACACTGTAGTCAAACATAATGTTTTATCTTTCATATACCATATGCGTATAGGCATATGAAACATTGTAGGATTCATGTTTTGAGGATTTTTTCTATTTCACCTTAGTACGTCTCTTGTATTAAAATTACTGCAATCCGTTAATGTGTTTCAACGAGAGGACTATACGAAACAATTTTTCATAGAAAAAGTTTTTTCTAAAAAAAAATTTTCTTGCTCAAAAAATTAAATGAAGGGTCGAATTTTCGGTGCCTGTATGTACGTATGGATATATGTTGAAGAATTACTCCTAACTTATTGAACCGATGTAAATCCAATATGGCGGAAATGCGCCATTTTCTTTCACAAAATATTCAGTTTTTAATCTAGGAGGTTGATGTCATGCACAGAACGCGACGTTGACACGTTCAAAGTTTGAAAATATTTTTCAATATATCTCAGAAACTATAAAAGATAGGACATTCGAGTAAACTTTGTTGTATAGTAAACTTTGTTGTAAAGCCCCTTCGATTTTATTTGAAACATATTTTTCTTAAATCACAATTTAACATATATGATATTTTTTTTGAAAATTTTACGGTCCATTTTCTCGAAAAATTCCGCAAATATTTTGTTTTAGATTTCTTGTGTCGAAAGATACTTTAATTTTTAAGGGATTAACCGCGTTTAAAAAACTCGCATGTCATAGCAACGGTTTTTTTTCTATTTTACCACTATGACCAATTGAATGTACTGAACTAATTTTGAGCAATAAAGTACGGTGTTACTAAAAAGTTTTCAACAAACTTTTTAGTAACACCGTGTATATTTTTATGTATTTTGATAACCCTTGTAATGCTATGTAAAATGATACTCCACATAATAGCTCTAACTCTTATCGTTTTAAAGATATGACCCTTAATAACTTAAAATTTCGCCCTTAATAACCTAAAATTTCATCCTAAGACCCTTAATAACCTAAAAATTATTTTACGTTGTATGAAACATATAAACTGCTTTTGCAATTAAATAAATGTTGTTATCAGTGGCGGGTGCACATTATAATTTTGGGAGTGGTTCAAAATGATTATTTTATTGAGAAATTCAGTTTTCAAATTAGAAGACTCAAATTTCGCTGCATATAGTATATTGTATTATGCGTCGAATGAAAGTAGTGCCATCCCTGTAGGTGGTATAGAACGGAACGTTGCCACATTAAAAATTTTACAAACTTTTGATATATATTAAGGAACTATAAAAGATAGGAACTTGAATAAAGTTTATTATATAGGCTACCAAAAGCTCGTTCAATTTTATTTGAAAAAGAATTTTCTAAAATTACAATTTAAAATATATATAGGATGTTTTTTGTTTTGTAAACTTTGCGATCCATTTACTTGACACCGGCTATTGTATCTCACATATTATATTTTGTTAGGCCATTTGTGTTAGTTTATTCTTATTTTTATCAGTTTCTAATCTAATGTTTTAGCCATTAAGTGCTGTGAAACAGTCTTATATTTGATATCTTGTATTACTCACTGTAAACGAATAATGGAAAAGATGATTGGTCCGGATAACAGATAAGTATTCAGAACACAAGGACAGATTAAAAGAAAACAAGTACAAGAAAAAACAACAATCGTCAATTAAATATTCAACTTGTGAATTCAGACATTCCTGAATTCGGAAAATATTAATTCTTAATATTTTAATGACCTATGTAGTTAACTGAATTGAACTGTTGAGGAATGGAACGCATTAACTGATATAACTAGAAATAATATTAAAATCAATTGACATGAAATGATAAATAGTGCAATAAAAGATACTGTGCATAAAATTTAATCTAATTTTATAGCCTTTAAATGTTAGATTAAGACTTTAATCATTTAAGTATAGCTTTATATTTTATGGTTTTCCTAAGCATATATTGTTATTGTAAATATTATGGCATTATGGAAATTATATATTATAATTCCATTAAATGAACTTTGGAACCATCTAAAATAATATACATGTAGTTAATAAAATAATACAAAAAGAAAATAATTTGTTTCACTGTTTATTAGAAAATTGGCAATGCTGCTATTTCCGTTAATTTTGCCTAAGTTATGATACACTACGCCATTTTCCTACTTCCTGTTACTCTATGTGGCTTGGCATAAGATTGCTACATTAGTTACTGTGTTTGCTGTATTAATTGTATATTTTCTTATAAGCTTTAATTATTTACAGTCATGAAAAGTGAAGTAAGCAAGTTTTCTTAATTATATATAACACTAAGAATCTTTTTTATTTATTACAGTTCTTTTTTAATTCTGTTGTACGTATTGATTCATCTGGCTTTGTCTATTTTTTGATTTAAGATATAAGTGTTTTCTATCATTTTATTAACTACAAATCATTTTTGGTCAATGTGAAAACTACGTATTAACTAAAACTTATTCTACTAGTAACATTTGTGTTGGGATATCGTATTTACCATATTGAGGATTTTTTATAATTATAATTGATGCTATGGCTCATACTGCAATAATATTGATTAGTACCGATATAGTTTATAATATTGCTTGCAAATTTTACAGTGCGCTTACAACTGTTATCCAAATTTTAAATATGTATGATTTAATTCTGAAATTCAAACTATAGCCTTTTATATCTATTTACTTAATCCTCGAAATATTTCAAATCTATTTGATATGTTAATATTAACTAACTGTAATAAAGAACCCTTTTCACCTATATAATATAATATATTTCCGCATTTGAAGTAATTGGTTATCACGTTCGCCGCTTTTATATTGACTTAAACATTTTATTCGTGAAAGGTCAAATTATATAGTAAAATGTTTTCCTTGTCACTAATCTCTAAACATATGATTTCAGAAAGATGATGGAAAGCAAGAAGCCGAACATTTCCGCAAATTATTCATCGGTGGACTCGATTACCGCACAACAGACGATTCGTTGAAAGAACACTTTTCACAATGGGGTGAAATTGTCGATGTCGTCGTAATGAAAGACTCTAAAACTAAACGATCCCGCGGATTTGGCTTCATCACTTATTCTAGAGCGCACATGATTGATGCTGCACAAGCAGCTAGACCGCACAAAGTCGATGGACGTGTTGTAGAACCCAAAAGGTAATAAGCGTTTATGTTTTTAAAACGATGATCATCCGATGTTTTGAGGACTCTGCATAAAATATTATTTTCTGGAAATCCATTATATTTTAACATAAAGTCTTATGTCTGACCAATTGACGCAGAAGAGTTTTGCGATCGATTTGGAGCAAGGCTACTTATGTAATTTTTTTAGGTTCCAGAAGTATCCTTGGAATCTTTCCAAAGATTCATTTAGATGCCATACATGGTATCCCCAATAAATTATTAAATTTAAGTTGAATAATAGTTTTTTGTCAACGATCAGCCGTTCCTTCTCGAGATTGAAATCGTTAACCACGAGTTAATGCTTCATTTTAGTGAAGAAATCGTTCGTATTTTGCGTTCGACTGTTAAGATTCATTAATTTAATCTTTGCTAACTGTTTTTGGGTCGCTTTGTGAAGTCGCATTGACTTGGTACAAGATAGATGATTTGTCGATTTGAGTTTTGTCTTTTTAGAGTTCTATGATAACATCTGCGACATAAACGATTACCAAGCGGCAGCTTTGTCTATTTAACTTTCAGAGAAATTGTTGAAGCAAGCATCTTTTACCCACTTCCAGACTGAATAACTTTGCCAGCTTTTTTCTTTACTTTGAAGCATCCAAAGAAATTAATTTTGGGGTTCGTAGGTATAAATCTATATTTAGTTACCATTCGCGATATATTATTCTCATATATTATAATCAAAGTTGATGAACATACCACATTTTGACATGTGGTAGCAAATTTGTGCCTGTATTACATTTTTAATAAGAAAATCACTAAGAATGCAAAATTATTGAGCTTTATAAAAACATTGCTGAGCAAATATCTGATAATCCTGGTTTGCTCAAAGGTGTCGCAGGTGATAAAATTGCATTACATTAACTGTATTGAAGGGCGCGAGGGGGAACGCCTTTCCTAAATAAAATTTAGTATTTGGATCTTTTGTAAATGTTGAAATATTAGGAAGAACTGTGAATATATTACTTGGCGATCCGGCCTCCCACGGATATATA
>WYDF02074071.1:0-11355 GCA_009867245.2 Adranes taylori
TTGATCTCTATCTCTACGACATAAACGCTGGTATACAGAATTCAAATATCCCTCCTTAATTATATATATATATATATATATATATATCATTTTGTAACAGCATCTAAGATGCTGAGAATTAGCTTACCCGGCGCGCGTTGCTGCGATTGCTACTTAAAAATTCTGACAAAAAATTAAATATTAAAGTATTAAGCTGTCTGTCCTCTGCAGTCTCTCGGAAACTACATAAGTTATCGTCGCCATATTCACACAAGAGCTTCGGTTGGTGCTAACTTAGGTTTGTTTGGGTTAGGTTCCTCCTTGTGGTTCCAGTGAATGTATAATAATTCTGTAAAAAAATTTAAATTTGATACATAGAATGTTCTATTCATTTAGTTTTTAATGTCGGCCTATTTTCAATTTAGAGTTCTATCATACCACAGCCGGTAGAAAACATAGCGTATAATTTTGCCGCGCATCAACTTTTCTTGATTAACAAGTGCGGGATCTTTATAGTGCGTACCAGCCCGCACACACTGGACCGAAGTTTTACATCTATCCCTATATATGTGCCCCTCTACCCCTAGACATGTCACTATAGTCTCGGCCAAGTGGAGCTCGAACCGCAGACCTCTGGATTGGTAGTCATGCATCTTACCAATACGCTACGGCGCCCGCACTTCAAACGTATTTTGAATTTATTGGTGACATATTTAAATTCATTGCTTTTATTAATTGCTAGTGTCACGTTGTTTTAAGAAATGAGTGATTCTCAAATTCCACTCGGCCGACGACATTTGATGTCTGCCGATATTAGATAATACATCAAACGTATTTCCTTTGTTTTTTCAAAGTATTTATATACATATAGAATTAGAACAACGGGGACAAAGGCAAAAACAACGGGTTACAATGGGAAAATGTGTAATAACGAGGAAATGCAATGGATACAACGGGTTTCTGTTTTTGTTAGATTCCACCGGGGCAACGCGACCCCCCGGCAAAACAATGTTTGCCGGGTCAGCTAGTAATCAATGAATATATATTCCAAATCAAAGTACTCGTTTCGTTCTATACTCGTTTTTTTGGCTAAAGGTTTATTTATTTACGGTTAACCCATTACAAAAATATAACAATGAATAGACATAGAGAGATACAATATTACAAAGACCATACAGATAAGATAAGAATATAGAAACAAAAATACTGAACTAGAATGCAGTCGGGTAAGAAAGATACATATGCAGTTTACCCATAACCATTGCGTAAAAAATAAATAGAGACATAAAAGGATAGGCAAAGCCCGGGTACGTAATAAAATGGTGCCCTATGAATTGCTGTGAAATTTTTTTAAACTTCTTGAACTAATTTTGACAAGTTGGGACTATTGTTTAGCCAGGATACAAACTAATGTAACTAAACTAGAGCAGAACTTTATTTGAATGTATTAGCAATTGTCTGTGTCATATTGCAATTGTTATCTGTTGTAAAATCCAGAAAATTTGCAATAATATCAATAAGATTAAACAGAATAGATATATAGCTATATATGGATGTATGTGTCGAGTAGTAAATGGATTTTTAAGCAACGCAATATTTGTGTTTATAAATAGATTGTGCTCACTTCACAATGCATTGTTTAGAGAAAAGATTTTTACCGACTATAGTTTCTAGGTGAATTCCCTAGTTTGTTTACTTAGATTTTATCTAATGGACGTATTATATTTTATAAATAAGAACGATACTGAGAATGACTGACATTTTTTCGAAATAAAATATGAAATTTAAAATAATTTCCAGGCTGTATCATATTTATAGTATCAATGCTTATAAATCTGTATCATGTTTATAGTATTTACACATTTATAAAAAAAGAAGGAATATGTAATATAATAATACCAATTTTGGCCGGGGTAACGGGAACTATACATACATATATGTAGAAAAAATAAAAAGCAATGAATATAACAATGTTTATAGATTAAAAAGGTACAAAAAAAAATAATATCGCGTATTTGTATGTTTAAAAAGCAATCGTAATCACACCGGATAAGGGACACAGGAACTTCGTTCAATTCGTGCAAATTGGGTCTTACGGACCAAATCGCAAATCAAGATTGTACGATCATTTTGGTCACACACTATGAACTGTTAGGACAGTACGTATAGTTGAATTTATGCGCTGAATCATTGTATGTTTAGTTGAATGATTGGTGCCTCGAAAGTGTCTCCTAGCAGTGGCAGCGGTAATAGCAATAAAAAAACCGAAAAAGAATCGTACAAATTGGTGCAATAAATGGTTTTTGAAACGAAAGTCGACTTGTCATGCCAATCTATTATCAGAATTAAAGTTTGAACCAGAAGACTGGCATATTTAAGGGAAGCAATAAACCCTCTTGAGAGACTTACAACTACTTTGCGATTTATTGCTATAGGAAGAAGTTCTGGAAACTTGACATTTTCAGAGGTAATCACGCCTCAAGCAGTAGGCCATATTATTCCGGAAATTTGCTACCCATCCTTTTGGAATATTTAAATTCTTTTAGTTAGATAGATATAACCTTTATTGGCATAAAAACAAAATAATGTAATACATAATACGAACAGTCATTTTTTCAGTCATACCTAATTCCAATTTTTCATATCCTGGCATATCACCTACAAACATTACTTCCTTGTATCTCCTTTATATCTTCTCTCTAATTTTCTCATTCCTCTCTTGTACTTCAACATCCCTCATTAGCTTTTCCATTACTTTTTCACAGTTCCTTCTCTCCATTATACTTATGCTCCATTCACTCAATGACGACCCACCCCTTCAAACAACCTTTCTATAGCCTTCGTCCATCCATTCCTCACATCACCTTTTTCGCTTCTCTTCTTCGACAATTTATACAACGTTATCACTATCCTATCATTCTCAATAGTTATTAACTTAAGTTCATATTTCTTAGCTCTTTAGCCAGTAGTTATACTCATTTAGCTCTTCTGAAACAAATTCGTTAGGAGACGATTTATCTAACCCCAACATCCTTTTCATATATTTTGCGCTCATCCTTTCTATTTTTACTCTTTCTTTCATCGCCCATACTTCCGTCCCATAAAGCATAATATTTCTTCCACGCACATTTAGCAACATTAACTTTACAGAGCTACCAAATTCCCCCTTCCACACATTCATTAACCGCTTAGCTGCTACCCCTGCCTTACAATCATATTCACATGTTCTTTGCTCCTCAAATCCTAGTTATCATATACCCCAAGTACTTAAAACATTTTACAGATTCAATGTTCTCACTATTCATTTCAAACAAATCACTTTTACTTTCTCTGCCCCTTTTCTTACATATCATTATTTTCGATTTTCCCACATTCACTTTAAGCCACTTTCCATATAACCTTACTATTATCTCCTTAATTTCCTTTCTAGTACCAGCTATACACACAATATCGTTCGCATAGCTTAGCGACCATATGTTCTCGTTTACTAACACCACTCCTCCACATTTTCCTTTCTTTAACGTCGATTCTAAATCAGACAAATATATATTAAATAAGCTTGCAATAACCGGACATCCCTGTTTCACTTCTTCATGTACATTAAATTACTCTGGCACTTTACTTCCAACTCGTGCCCGCACCATTGAGTACTCATACAACCGTTTGACATTCACCCACACTTTTATTTATTCCAAACTTATTCATCCTCCTCCACAAATATTCTCTCTCTAACATGTCAAACGTAGATGTTAGCTCCAAGAACAAGTAGTCTCCTTCCTTCTCCTATCTCCTGATTAATAATGTAGTTTAAGGTCACCATATCATCCATTGTACTTTTTTCCTTCAAAAACCTTACTGCATACTCTACAATATATTTTGTTTCTTTCATCTTTTTCCAAACTCATATTTTGCACATAACCTATACACTCTATTCGTTATCGTTATCCCTCTATAACTTTTTACATCCGTCCTATTTCCTCTTTTGTTCAGTGGAATCATCCCTCCTTTTTTCCAATCATCTGGTGGCTCTCCTTCCCTTTTCATAGCTTTTACCTCGTCCTCATTTAAGCACATCAACACATCCACGGGCACACCATCTGGACCACATGCTCCCCTATACTTTATCCTTTCAATTTCTTCTTTCAGTTCGTCTTCCCTAATCTCACTATTTATTTCATTCTACTCATTCATTTTACTTCTTGTTCATATTGAACACATAATGTCATTAATACAGAACCCATTAATATTGAACCCATAATGCCACAATCAGAGATAAGTCCAAAACCATTTTATCATACAGAATTTGTGGAAATTTCATCAGTTTCAAGTTCAACGTCAACTTATCCCACTGATTTTGAAAAGGAACGTCTTGTTGAAACCTCATCGCTTTCAAATTCGCATCCAAAGCATCATATCCAAACCGCATTTCAGTCCGTATTTCAAAATGAGCATCATATCCAAACCTCAAGTGTACCTATTTATCACACTGAATTTGAAGATGAACATCAAACTTCATCTGTTCTAAATTTAAAACCCATTTATCATCTAAAGCCTGAAGAAAATAATCATCATATCAAAATTCCACAACATACTACAACTTATGCAGCAGAAAATGAACTCATCACTCTTGGAGAAGATATATATATATATATATATATATATAATAATCCCTAAGGTTCAATCAATTCCCGAACATCAAACTGAACAAACAGATTTAGAACTTGCTACGGATCATGAAAGTGAAGAACATGATACAGAAATGGTGACTACATTTGACGTTATAACGCATCCTGATTATAGTCATGACCAATCACTGGCAGAAAACGAATATAATTCAGTTGAACATAATGATCATATTCTAGAAGAAACGAGTGAAGTAACTAATGCTGGTGATGAAAAAACTATGGATAATTCTGACACAAATGATACAGATCATACCACAATTCAAGAAGAACAAACAACTCATTTGGAAAACGGTGAAATTTCAACCGAAGCACATAATGGACATTCAAATTTGGAAGAACATACTGAAGAACCGATCACTTATTTTAAAGTAGAGGAACCTATCAAAGAACAGACAACAACCACAGTAAATAATGTGATCATGAAAGAAGAAATATCAACACCGAAAATGGATGTAATACAAATTGAAGGCGAAACTTTTCCAATGAAGCCAAACGAAGCAAAATCGGCACGTCTTCTTGATGAATTTGCCCTAATGACAACAATGAATCCAATAGAAATAGTAGCACGTCCTCCCGAAATACAACTTCTTTCAGTCATTCCTTAAATTCCCTCCGCATTCACAATTTTATCCTTCTAGTTCCTTCCTATATGTTCTGCTTATAGGAAGTTATTCTATAAATCTATTCAAATCGGATTGTAGGTTAACTTTGTCAATTTCGGATTTGAAGCATAAGAATATTTTTATATCATCAGCAAAGGCCAAGAATTTGGAAATTTAAAGCAATGACTTACGTAATTAATGAATAAGTTGAGTAGTAGAGGGGAACTATGACTACCTTGCGGGACTCCTGAGGTAGCACTATAAATTTGGGAAAATAGTTACCTTATCATCCAGCCAAGAAACTACGAAACCAGGCCACTAAACCGGGGCTAAATCATATTCTTTCTAATTTGGTTAAAAGAAGGTCATTGTTTACGCTGTCGAATGCCTTAGAAAAGTCAGTATAAATAGAATCAAGTTCAAATTCCTTTTCTAAAGCATTCAGTAGGTAATTCGTGTTCAATTAAATTGATGTAATAAAGCCGTACGATCAGCAATAAAGCCGCACCTAGGCATGCAGAGTTGTGTACAACGCCAATTCAAGTGAGTAGTAACAAGGCTGTCGAAGAGTTTGGGAATGCATTATTGTTCATAGATATTTCTGTAGTTTTGAATGTTCTCTTTATCACCAGTTTTGTGTATGGTAACAACAAAATAGTTTTTCCATAATGTTGAAAAAAGTCAAAAAGGTAGATGATTACTAAGGGTGCATGCATATCTTTTAAGGAGCACATCAGGTATACCATCAGGTCCGCTGTCAAATTTATCAATCAATGAATTTATTTTGGTTAACACATCAGTTTCCGTTATGACAGAGAAGTTAATATCATAATTACATTCAAAGTTGGTCGAAACACATGTGGTACAGTTGTACATTGAGGGAAAATAAGATGCAAATAAGTTGGTGATGTCCAAAAACATACAGTTATGCATACTGAAAGTATAGTTTTGCTCTTTATAAATTGCCAGAAGAACGTGGTATTCCTGTTAGTACTATAATTAACCTGATGAATATAATGGGCATAGCATACTTTTGATAAGCGTTTGTATTTATCATTACACTCATTCTTTAAAGAACCAAACCGAAATACTAAATGAGGACTTTTTCTTGATAGGTACATACAAGTTAATGTCTGAGTAAAGAGTTTCATAACAACAAGTCGTGGCTTGGTCGATATATAAATTCATAAAAACGCTATCCCAGTCTGTAAGGGACATGAAATGATTAATACTAATAAAGTCCGCTGCATTTCAGTTATAAACACATTCAAATGTAGGTAAATTATCAACTAAATGATTACCATTGAGGGCTAACACTAATTGAATAATTGAAGTGATGCATGGATGTAGGAAGTAGTGAATTATAATCAATGGCATTTTATGAAGTTACAATTACTGAAAATAAGGTCCAAAAATACTTCTCCGGAGTTTAGGTAAGAAAACGATTGAGCTAGTAAGTATATTGCCGACGTTGGCGTGCCAACCACAGTGACCCCAAGCTCATCATTATCCCACTCAGCTTCCGGAAGATTATAATCGCCAATAAGAATAAAATTCTTATTGGCGACAACAGCTTTCCATTTCTCGTATTGCAGGACCAGAAACAAATGTTCTATATTGGTTATTTTACTCTTGATTAGGCTGGCTTTAATGCACTTTTCGCCTGCTATAAAAATGTCACCACCTCTACTTTTATCACTTGTACAAATATTTATATAGTCTGTATATTGCATAAAATAGAATATTAAATTCACTATGGAAGAATTCGGCAGAGTCAACTTTCGAAGAGAATAATAACATTATACTCGCAAGAATTTACTTACGATATCAAATCAGGCAGTTTCGTTCTCATACCTACTACACTTTGATAAAAAAGATGTATTAGGGAGCCATTTAGTTTTGTTGAAGGTTGTGTATTTGATGAACCA
Source organism: Adranes taylori (assembly GCA_009867245.2). Classification (NCBI taxonomy): domain Eukaryota; kingdom Metazoa; phylum Arthropoda; class Insecta; order Coleoptera; family Staphylinidae; genus Adranes; species Adranes taylori. The sequence continues at coordinate 7,195 of WYDF02074071.1, forward strand.
ATTCTGGGAGTCTGCACATTTACTTTTCAGCTGCTGACTGATATTGGTTTTTTGACATTTCGTTTATGACAGAAATCTGCAGTTTGTTTTTGAGTTTCGGAACGTTGGGAATATCAGACACGACCGGTAGCTTAATTTTCATCGAACAATTTGCGTTGAGTTGTCTTTTACCAAGTCTTCTTGGTAAAACGATATTTATACGATCAATTTCCATTTTGCGAAATAGACTATTTACTAGGTTTTTGTCATGCGCTAAACGGTCATCCACTGACTTGGAATCGCTTTCAATGGCATTGAAACTCATAATATTGGTATAACTATCAATTCGTTCTTTAATTTCTTGAAAGACATCATCAGGAAGAGCGGATTGTTTATTGTCTTGAACAAGTTTCATAGCAGACAGTTCTTCCCGCAACTTCTTGTTTTCATTAATTTTGGTTTCAGAGCTAGATTACAAAGTTGTTTTGACTTTTTTCTAGCATTACAATTTTATTCATAATATCTTTCATGGTGCAAGCTTCGTGTGCCACTGAATGGCCTGAACTGCTAGGATCAATGATAGAAATATTAGCTTCTTCATCACTTTTTTTCAACCAACATAAGCATAAGCCATTTGATGTAAATCCAGACTCACTTGAACTTCATTATTTCTTCGAACTGGTGAAAACCCACAATATTGGGGTGTCCAAAACAAGCACCGGTTACACTTAATCGAATAATCAGTGTTTTTAAAGTTGAAACTACAAACAGAGCAGTTTGTAGATTTTAACTTGATGCCGGTCTTAGCATTATAATTGTGCTTCAATATCGTTGATTGTCTGACGTAAAAAAACTCGATGTAAACTAGATTCACAATCCTAAGAACCGCCAAGTGTAGGCCTAGATTAGTTATGAAGTGACAGATTAAAATAATGATATTGACACTTGACACAATGGCTTTTAAAATCAATTTAATTGTTTTCTTTGCTGAAATGTTGATCCAGTCTCAGTTTAGACAGACAGTAGTACTGTATAAGTTATTTTAGCATGTTATGTAAGAATATGTTTAGCTTTGATTTTGAGTAAATCACAGAACTACGAACCAGCGGTACAAAGCAGTTGTAATTATTAATCCCGAAACTCAATATAAATGTACAAGAAGAAAGTACCTGTGGGTCCAGTTGGTTGTGCACCGCATGTTTCCAGTGCTACAAAATCGTCCACATGCAACGATGGAGGTCGTGACGTATTTGGTGGACGAGATCTAAATAGATCCGGACGAGAACCGGAAGAGACAACTGCAGCCGCCGTTGAAGATGTGAGGTTCGAACCTGTTGCATTTGCTGGTCGTGAAAATACGCCGGGAATACCCATACGATTCCGCATTGGCGTTACTAAACAAAAGGAAATAAATAATATAACAATTACTATCAAAAATTAAAAGAAAATGTTTCTACGACTCTAAACTTTAAAGTTTTTAGGCAGATGAAATCACAGAATTATAAAACTTGTCAAACTCCGATGAATTATTTGAATTGTTTTCAGTCTCTATTTATCAAAACTTAAAATAACTTATGATAAACTTACTAAACGGTCTTCTTATTTTATCCTTGTGTGAAATAATACGCTTTTCCTTTTCCGTATCAATTTTGTTGGATGGATATATCCTACATAGTTTTTCAACTTCTTTCGAAAGACTTATATCCGACGGTAACTCTTGTCTAGATATTTCTAACAAATCAACAGTAATCTAAAAAATAGACTTTCTATAGTTTTTTGTTTTTGAAAATAGCTGCTACGGAAATGATGTCGTCAACACCTACATTTTCAACGTCTCCATCTTGTTCTTCGCTAACTAGACCAGAAAACCAATAGGCAGATGTCAGTCTTTCATCTATTGTATCACTGATTGTATAAACAAGCCTACCCGCAAATTGGACTAATAGCGGTTCAGGAGTTGATAAAATTGGCTCTGCTATCCCAGTATTGTCCATTGTTGTGGAATCTTCATGACCGTCTTTGAAGAGATTACACAATTCTTCCATTCCTAAAATGATTCGTCTTTAAAAGCTAACATTCAACTTTTCTGTTAGAATTCGGAGGAAAAATCTCAAAACACTTTAGTTCTTTATTGTAAAGATGTCTAAACATTATTTTAAGAAAATACAGTTTTAAACAGTCATATACATTTAGTCATTTTAATTATGAGAATTTCGTTTTTTGGTTCTAGTTTAGTAAAATATATGGTTCATGAGATATGATTAAAATTTAGTGATACTTTGATACTTCTACAAACGTTAGAGGCTAGCCAAGAGTTTTAAATAAAATTAAAACATATATTCAAAAAAAGTCAACTTTTTGATGTAAGACTTTTTTGAAACATCCTGTATACCTGAAAATATTTTTAAAAGATGCTCATTTGGCAGCATAACACATCCCCAAAATACATCTTCAAATTGTTACCAATCATACACACGAAGTTATTGGAAACGGACCTACTATTGCCGCAGCCTGTATATATGTATAAAAGAGGATGTATGTATATTACCCTTGGGCTTCTAAACTGTCCAACCGATTTCGTTCAAATTTTCAGGAAACCTTTAACATAGTATAGCGGATAATTCTGTTTGGTGTAGTTCGGGAATGCGGGAAGACGAAAATTTGAGAACACATATTTGTGAAAAGACGAGGTTGCATTCGAATACGCGCCTGCTTTTATATACTTCAAGCGGGAACACAGAAACCTAAGAACACGGGAACACATATTCTTGAAATGTTGGTAGGCCATATCCTTGGTCGCGGCAAAGCCGGGGCCGCAGGCCGTGAAAATGGCGGCCGTAATGCGGGGACACTGGGAATACTGGAACACTGGGTACACGGGAATATGGGAACAAATATACTTGAAATTTTGTTAGGCATATCGCTGGTCGCAGCCAAGCCGCGACTGTGGCAATTAGGTCATGTAGCTGGCCGCGGCAAAGCCGCGGTCGTATTGCGGGAAAACGGAAAGACAGGAACACATATTCTTGAAATCAGATCAAGTTAGATGAAATCAGTTAAAAAAATATCAATTCGAATCAGATCAAATCAGGTCAAATCTGATCAAACCAGATCCAACAAGATCAAATCAAATTAGATCAAATCAGTTCAAATCTCACCAAATCAGATCAAATTAGATCAAATCAGTTGGAATCAGATCAAATCAGATCAAAACAAATCAGATAAAATTAAATCAAATCAGATCAAATTAGATCAAATCAAATCTGATCAAATCCAACCAACTCAGTTCAAATCAGATAAAATCAGTTCAAATTAGATCAAATCAGTTCAAATCGGATCAAATCAATTCAAAAAAGATCATATTACATCAATTCTGTTAAAATCATATCAAATCAGTTCAAATGATATCAAATCAGTTCATGCACAGATTAAACAACTGACCAAACTATAGTATGCAAGGCGTTAGCCTTGCACGGCAGACTGCTATTTTAGCAATTAGTCAAAAAAAGATTCAAGATGAAATCGGACAGCAATCTTAGGCCATGGCAAATCGGACAGCGGAGTTGTCCGCGCCGTAGGTAAATACTGGGAAAGAGTGAGCAAGAGCGACCGTAGCATAGCGAGTGATCCTGTTTGGTGTAAATCGGGAATGCGGGAACACAGAAATTTCAGAACACATATTTGTGAAATTTTTAGACGACGTTACATTCGAATACGCGCGTGCTTTTATATACTTCAAGCGGGAACACAGGAACCTAGCAACATGAGAACATATATTCTTGAAATGTTGGTAGGCTATATCCTTGGTCGCGGCAATTACGGACATGATATGGGAACAGGGGGATACTGGGAATACTGGAACACTAAGTACGCGGGAATACAGGAATATGGGAACAAATATACTTGAAATTTTGTTGGGCATATCGCTGGTCGCGGCGAAGCCAGGACTGTGGCAATTAGGTCATGGCTGGCCGCGGCAAATCCGCGGTCGTATTGCGGGAAAACAGGAAGACATGAACACATATTCTTGAAATCAGATCAAGTTATGATATCGGATAAAGTTAGATCAAATAAGATAAAAAAATATCAAATTACTTCGAATCAGATCAAATCGGAATGAAAAGTTAGTTTCATTTATTGTATAATTTTTTGGTCACCTGTCTACAACAATTTTATATATTA
>WYDF02074082.1:0-11354 GCA_009867245.2 Adranes taylori
TGGCAGATACGAACTGCCGGGCATGCAAGTCTCAACCAGAGACGCTACTTCATATTCTGTCCGCATGCCCGGTCTATTCTAGAACAAAATACATCCAGCGCCATAATGCTGTCCAAAAAGTGGTATATTTTCATCTGCGACATTCTTACGGTATAGACAAAGACCCGGTTGCACCCTATGTCGTTAAGGATATTGAGACCGTAGGTAGTTGGAAATGACGCCGTTAAAATCTTCTGGAACTACGGTTTTCCTACAACCCATCAAATAGCTGCAAACAAACCTGAAATTGTGTTATTAGATTCCACTAAGCGGGAGATGTTCCTTATAGAATTTTCTAGCCCCGCTGATAAGAATATTGAAATTAAGAAACATGGGTACTTTGAGTTTACTTCGGTCACCACACGACTCGACAATGACTTAAGGACTTACTCTTTTGCTTAGAGAGTCGTTGCGTGACATCTGCCCAAAGAAGATCTGGTGTATGATGTCGTCTTTTTAAAGGTGCTGAAGTTGAGATTCTTTGGAGGCGCACGCTACAAAGCGAAAAAATAAATAAAATAATAATAACCTTTATTGGCATTTTCATACAAACAAGCAAATAAAATATAAAGGCAAATAATACTAAATAATACAAATAAAACCTCAATATCATAATACATAACAAACAAACAAAACGAAAAGAAAAAAAACCATTTTCTAATGAAATTGAAACCATAATGCCTTGTTACATCCCCAAAATAAAACCATGTATAAAACATAAAAGCAACTATTCATCTGGGATAAAGAAATGTAAGGCTATGCAATCCTATCTAATACTTCTTCTATTTTCAATACACCCTATGCCTGTACACTAATAACTCTATAATTCCTCAATAACCCCCTCTGCTGCTTGTCTAGCCCTTCTAGACCCATCCCTTTCAATTCTTCTCATTTCCTATTCCCCCATACATTCCTTCCACCTCTACACTTTTTACTAATTACCTTTATACCCCTACCCATGGCAATCTCAAACTTGCCTCACACTTCCAACACCATTTATCTAAGTACTATTACCACAATCGCTTCCACTTCCACACATTAACCAAGTAACCTCACTCCTGCAACACACTCTACATTCCTTTTATCTTATAGCATTTACCACTTTCTCCATTATACTCACACCACCTCCATCCTGACCTAAATAACTCCTCCAATTCTCTCCTGTTAACCTTTCCTCTTCCGTCCACTCCATTTTTACTCATCTCTCATCCAATGTATCCAAATTTCTTCTTAATTTCCACACGCTCTACACAACCTTTCTTGCTCATTCATCCAATATCTATTACCTCTTTCTTCACTCCTACACCGAAACCTCGCAATCATCCTTTTCTCTTTCATACGTATTCCAGGCCTTAAATACTCAGCCATCCCCTCATCAACCTTTATCCATTCATACTTATAATAATACCTACATCTTCTTATCCTTTCACTCCTCTCTTGTTTCTCAACAACCAATATTCTGTCAATAACTTCGTTCACAAATCCCTCTCCATCCATAACTCTTTCACCCCATCTACTCATTGACCACCTCCAATTCTTTCATACAGTTTCTTTCTATATTCTAACCACATGTTCTTACTTCTCCCATTATCCCTTTCCCTCTTACCCTCTATAGTGAAAACATTTTAAAAAAAGAGGATTATAACCTGTATTTATAGAGTATGAACCTAATTAATTAATAATTGAAATATTTGAAATCTATCTATTGCTTTATAACTATTTCTTAATATTATAAGTAAATATTGTATATAAATATTTTGCTTATTTTTATTTTCTAATTTCATATTATTTATTTAATATAATTAATTAACCTTTATTTGTATTAATAAATCCATTTACAATCAGGAAACAAAACAAAACAGTATACTTCATAAACGTAGCAAAGTACGAATTAAATAGAGTAATGTAGGGTACGAATCGAATAAAGCTGAAAAGAAGAAAGTTAAGGAAAGTTTAGATAAGGTTAAATGGCAAGATGTGGGAGGATCGATGAGGTAATGCGGCAAGTTAAGGGGTGTTCCAATAAAAAAAAGAGGGGAGATAGGGTAGAGAAAGAGAAGATTGGGGAGTATATGATAAACAATGGGAAGAGTAAAAGAGGAAAGTGAGGGAAACATTGAGGCATGTAAGGAATGGACAGAAACAATGGGCGGAATATGTGAAGATAACGAGACGGTGGGAGGAGCAAGGTAGGAGACGCTGAGTGGAAAAAGAGCAAGAAGAAACGAGAACAATAAACGAGTTGAGATCGGAACGAGATGCATGGAAGTATTTGAGGTATAAAGAGTCGGAAAATGGGAGTGAAGAATGTATGAAAATAGAAGAATGAGAGAGAAAATGTAGAGAAGACCTAATGGGAGAGGGAGAAGGAGTGATACAGATGCTGGATGGGAGGCGAAGTGAGGATAGGCGAGGATACGGAATAAACGGAGCAGGATGTGATGAAGGAATTAGAGAAGATAAAGGAGGCAGGAGCTACAGGGTCGGACAGCTGGCCAGTGGACGTGTGTAGGTATTTGAATGGTTAATGGGTGAAAGCTTTGGCTAGAGGGATGAATGCAGTATGGAAAGGAGAAGAAGAAATACTTGAGGAAAGAAAAGAAGGTGAGATTATTTGCCAGATCTTGAAACGGTGTTGAGTAATGGGCCGGCTGTTTAGTCACTTAGTTATACCAAAGATATCGTATGTATTGCAGAAAGTCTAGACGAGATGAAAGATGTGATTGAAAGGAATTGTAGGTATATGGCGAAGACAGGAATGGATTTGAATGTCGAAGAGACCAAGATAATGGTGCCTAAAACAGGAGGAAGGGAAAGTAAGAAAGGTATATTTGTAAAAGGAGGTAGAGTGACTGAATGTGCGAAAGAGTTCAGATATCTAATGTATATGTTGTGTAGGAACGGAACTGGAAGGGAACCTGTGAGAATGTTGGTGAGAAAGGTGGAAACTGCAGCAGTGAGATTAAGTAAGGTATGGGCGGACAAATATGATGACACCGTAAGAATGAGATTGATTCAGTGTATGTGTCAGAAGTATATGGGGCGGAAGTATGAGCAGTGAACGAATGGGAAGAAATAGAAAAAATGGGGATAAAGTACATGAGAAGATTATTAGGTGTGGAAAGATTGACTCCTGGGGAGATAACGTTACAGGAATTAAATGAGTCAAACTGTTGGATAAAGGGAGTTTAAAAGATGGTGAAGTACGAGCGGGTGGTGATGTTAGGTGAAGATGAGATGATGGTTAAACGGGTGTATATGTGTATAATGAAAAAAGAAAAGATTACGAGAGAAGGGAATAGATAGGTGGTGGAGAGAAAGAAGATGTATGAAAAGTGTGGATGGTCGATGGAAGAATAGGGTAAGGGAAGGGTCGGAATGTGAGAGAGAGGTGACATGGATGTTAGAGGGGGTGGAAAGACAGGAAAAGGAGGGGAGGATTAGGAACGTAGATATAATAAAAAATATAAAGAATTAAAGATGGAGGAGGATATGCCGGAGTACTTGAGGTCATATAAAAGTAAGGATAAGAAGAGGATGATTGCTAGGCTCTGGTGTGCTATTGGAGAGAAAGTTAACAGGTATTGGATGAAAAAACAAGAAAGAAAATGCAAGATATGTGGAATGAATGATGAGTCTTGGGAACAGTGGGGGAAAGAATGTGTGGAACGAGAATGGAAAGATGAGGAAAGGGAAAAAACGATGAATTGGAGGCTACATTTGGGCATGAGGGAAAAGCGTTAGGAATCTTGAAAAAAATAATGGATGAGACAGAAAAGAAAAGAGAGAAATGAGGGTAAGGGAAAAATACAATAATATTTACAAATTACTTTCTTTAAAAATCATTCAAATCATTCAAAAACCAAATCAAATTTTTTATTCACTTTTAGTTTGAACAAGCCAACATTGCTGGCGAAAAGTAAATAAATATTATCAAAAATAAATAAAAAATAAATATTTATAGTACACTATACCGATTATTATTATTTATTAAATTATTATTGGACATAATTTTAGATCAATATAAAAATTTTATTGCTTATATATGTGTAAACATTAATCATCGGAGAAATGACAAAAACTGTATAATTTTGTGTGAGCCTGTTCAAACTTACCATAGGTTCATCGGTGTTCTTCTGGAACTGTACGAGACGTACACGTGTAACATTTTCCATTTCAACATCACCGTTCGGTCCACCTGGTCCATCGAAATCGTCCTCGCCGCCATTGAGGTAGGGCAAAAGGGGTGGTGGTGTGACACGCATCGCGTCCTCGCCATAGATTTCGTGCGCGACAACGTCGTGAGCTTGGAGTAACGCCTGCAAATAAAAAAAACATTTTTCCATTTTTTCTGATAGTCTATTCATAGGTCTTGAATAAAAAGGAGAATGTCTAATTTCTACAAGTTTTACCTACAAACGTAAAAACCTTAGAAATATAAAACCATACAGACTTACATACTAGTGAGGACTCAAAAGACATACGTCAGGTGAAGTGAGGAGAAATAGAAGTGACTTATTGAGTGTTAACTACGGTGTGATGTTATATCTATTGCTTATTTGTTTCCTCTTTGTTTACTAGTTGCGCATGCTCCTCGTGGCAGGAATGTTTGCTATAGCAGTTCTGTAGTTTACTTATTCAAAGAAAAACAAACGAAATTATATATATACGTTCAGCCGACGCATTTTCGAAATGCTTCCACTCGAGTAAATTGTTACAAATAATGAATCGGTTCATATGAAAAAAACATAGGTTTTCTGCCCATCTGTTACTTCCTGTCCACAAAATGCTAATTTGTGCGATATCTAGTTCAATCAAATTATTAAGTGAAAATATATAAAATATTCTTTCCAAAGAGTCCTCGTATAATTATGTTTAATATGTTTTAGTATGTAAAACGATCGCAAAAAAGTTTACTCTAGGTCACGTTCAAATTACAAAACAAATCTGTTTTATTATATGTATGTAACTTAATATTTTACGACTCACTAAGTTAAAAATCTCATTGAACTATATTATAAATTGTATACTTCTACATCCGTTTTATTATGTGTATTTAATTGATATGAGAATATATTTGGTACATGTTTACTTTTCTAAATTTTTAAACATATACTCTTATATTGTAACACACAAAACGTGTGCTTTTTATTGTTAAGTACTAAGGTTATCCTAGTTGTATAGGTTATTCTAGATGAAGGAAAATTCCAAGAAGAGGAAAGGTAGCACAATGTAGCCAATGGGCAGCTAATGTAGTAATGTACGACCCTGTATTTTTTTCCAAAACTACAGTATATAGTATCTCAGTAATAAGTCCAACAAAGACTAGACTCTGATACATTTGGACTGCAACAGTAACAGCTTGTCATTTATTTATTAAACACTTTTCGTTTTGTATCCCTTCGAATCTCATATTCGAAGGGATACGCTTTGATACGCTTTGAAATTTCAGATTTTTCTTTTATTTGACCCAGAAAAATGAACCACAACTGATATTCACAACTCGAACATAACATGTTATGTCAAATAAATAAATTAAATAAATTGCGAAATCAGGGTACTGATAAAATTAGTTCTCACAGGATAAAACGTAAATATAATTGAAATATCTGATCGCGTTTACCTATTACGCATTAAATAAAGACGCAATAGTAACAGCAGATAGATGGTCTAGCCGCAGCTCACTCACTGGTATACACATTAGCAGTGGCTAAGTATTGGAGAAAACACATGTAGCGTTATCCATCCGTCCGTAGATAGGAAATACTGTGTTGAAAACAGCGTTCGCTAGTAATAGTAACTAATATATACATATTGGCTTGTGTTGTGCTAGACTGCTGTGGTTGCACTTAAATAAGTGAAGACCATATCAGGTAATAACTAACGAGTGCTTCACAACACACAGACCCGTATACAAAGCAAAAGTCGTGTGGCGGCTCAGGTCTATAAATACCGCGAATTTGTATAGAATATTTTAGTTCATTTCATAAACTCGAAGCAACAGTAGCAGCAACAGCAAGCAGCCTACGACCAGCCAAGCCCAGCTGTAAGCAGAGCGACAGCCAGCGACAACCGCCGGATAAGTAAGCGTTTTCATATATTTTAGACAGTTTTAATGCGGTATTTGTTTTGATTTGACATTTGATTTATTGACAACTAATTGTGCATTTATATTTCTTTGTTTATTTGTATTGTCTATGAAGCATAATAGACTGGTTTTGAAAATTCGTTAATGCTGTTTCACTAATTAGCAGTTAGAATCTTTTTCAGCTTTTCAGCTGCCCATAGGAACACGAACCTCTAGACTACTCACGTACTCGTAGCTACCCGTGCTTTCAGTAAGTCCACTGAGGACCGCTGGAACAATAAGAATGGTTCCAACGTACGTTCTCACGTTAAACTGACCTGGGGCCCAAGAATGAATATTTCCGAAGGCTGCTAAATTCTGTAATAATTAAGATATCTGTTTGCGCCATATGTGAGAGTCGCTAGTATTCTTCGTTAGCTGCGTCGCGAGCGAGAGTCTGTCCCTAGATATCGCGTATATTTAAACATATTACTAATTTATTTTATATCATTCAAAATACATAGCGTTGGTATTTAGCGGCTATCAATAATTATTTTAAATTAATTATTATAACTAAACCTTGCGTTATTGTCTCGATTGTTAAAATATATTAGTGTTAAAATTAATAAATTAATTTGAAATAAGTTAAATTCTTTAATTTTCATTAGAATTCCGTAACAAAGCTTTTAAAAATCGTTACGCAGCTACGGAATTATAATTCAAACGAGCATTTAAAAAATTCAGTCGGATAAAGGGATACTGTCATAAATTCATAGTAGAAAGCTTATTTATCTTATCATATTAATGTTTTTAATAAATCAAAACAAGCAAAAGTCACAACTATTCATGGATTTGCATAATATTTCAGCTATGCATAATACTTCATATACCTAGGCGTTTTCAGATATCACATGCAGTTCAATTGTTCAATATTTTTTTAATATTAAAATTAATTAAAAATAATTTCAATAATAATTTATTGCAAATAAATGACTTCTAAATGGAATACTCTACATTCTACGACTCCTAGATGTTAGTTTGTTGTCATCGAGGAATGTAGATTGAAAGCATATGGGGGGATTATTAGCATTTCACGACGATCTAACTGGATCAAATTTTAAATTTATTTATATAAAATTTCAATATAAATAAATAATATACTAAAATTTGTTTAAATGTGCCTTCATATTGATATTGAATCAACTCTCTTTTCTAGTCTCACCTATAAAAACATTTATAGGATTTCCCATTCTCGATTTTGCGATCCTCGGGAAAACCAGAATTTTTTTTTCCATTCAGGGTAAATGTAAAAATTTACAAAACTACAGAACATAGGCTAATAAAAAATATAATGAAAATTAGAATAAATAGAATAAAATAAAATCAATTTAATAAATAGAAAAAAATTTATAATTTTATTTTTTTTAAATTTTATAATTTATAATTAAATTTTATAATAAATATGGTCTATTCAACATTTAAATCATTCTATCTTCAATAAAACGTAAAAAATATCGATAAAAAATTAAAAATTCAACTAAATGTCAAGAGATGGTAATAACCCAAATTCTTCGTGAGTTCTTTATGAGTATAAATATGACAAATTCATTATGTATTTGGAAAAAATATTTTTAATAGAAATAAACCAATAAAAGCCAATAGACGAAAAACTAAGAAATATTCAAGCGCAGAATTTCCCAACCTTTTTTGCAATTTTTTCCAGATTTTATTACAAATGTGTCCGCAAAATTCACAACATTTAACATTTCTTAAATATGTTTCAGTTTATATAAGAATTAAAAAAATCGTACATATCGTATATAGAAATATATTAATGAATTTTCTATTAAAATGGTTATGTTACTTATATATTTATACATTTTAATAATCTATTCTGCCGAATACGAGTTTTTGTATCAAACAATTTATTATATCAATAATAATTTCTTTTTGTATTTTTAATTAAATTAAATATAATTTTTTATTTTTTCAATTTAAATGACGATTTGTATATTGCATACAGCGTTTAAAAAGACTTACATTCATCAACGCTAAACTCAACAACGCAGGATAATTACGATCATCGCATCATTTATGTATCTCGTTCTGTTAGAAAACCCGTTCGGTATTTATTAGATCAAAATCCTAAATGCCATACTATTCCATTAGATCCGTACTAGTTATTTCAAAACTGTACATGATTTTATGTTAAATAAGTCCTATAAGTATCGCCTATTCTCTCTTAACATCTATATCATTCTGATATGAAAGGAATTGTGTAACGATCGATGAACTGGTACTTGCGGTGATCTACATAAAACTAATTTTAGTTTCTATATTTATTCTTTAAATAATTTCGAAATACGATCGATCGGTACAATATAACATATTTATTTTAAATACTAACATCGAGGTGTCTTATTGTTTTCATTTTCTTGACAAAACATATAGATATGTACTCTTTTCATTTCATTCAACTGGTTCTATTAACAGTTGATTTTCTTTAAAAAAATTAATTTAAACATTTCTATTGTTCTTATTACTACGTGAGTTATTTGTTTTAAACTTTCAATACAGCAGGGGAAAATTCCTGAAGCAACTTTTTACAATGTATTTTGCTAAAATATATTATTTTCTTTAGTTTTTTTAAATTTAACTAATTTGATTTATGTTTTACTTCGTTCTTGATGAGTTCAAAGTCAATAGCTTACACATTATTATAATCTAAAAGTCAAACAGAACAAAAATAATTATAATGGTATAAATCGTTTGTAACATTCAATTTGATGATTTTGCAAGATTACTAGACAGTTAGACGTTTAATAAAATATAACATATTTATTTCAAATACTCACATCTAGGTGTACTATTGTTTTCATATGTAGATCTATATTATTTGTATTTCATTGAACTGGTTATAATATTATTTGATTTTCTCTTAAAAGATTTTAGTTTAAACATTCCTATTCTTGAAGTTAAATTCTTCAGAAATTATTCAGAAGTTCTATTTCTTGTTTAATTCAAATTCTTTTTATTTGTTCTAACATGCTTTCTACGCTGCCACAATTGGAATAGAGTTTAAATTTATTATACCAATTGTACAGAGTATGTTGTGAAACGCAGACTAAAACTTGAAAAAACAAATTCTGTCAAACTTTCATGTTCACATACACATTGACGTCAACTAACGGTAAGTTCAACTAGTCCTTTATTTTCATGGCTATCCCGTATGGTAATTTATACCCCATAAAATACGAAATTTAAGGGTTTTCTCATTAGGCGCGGGGGGGGGGGGTTAGTTTTGTACAGCCATGTCTATAACATAAGAGGAATTAGTTATAAAACCTGAGCATGTTCATCCAAGGATAGACGGAGAAAAATTCCTGAAGCAATTTTCTAATATTAATTTTACGAAAATATATTATTTTCTAAATATTTTTTAAATTTTAACTAATTTAACTTATGCTTTAACTCGTTCCTAATGAGTTCAAAGTCAATAGCTTGCAAATTATTATAATCTAAAAGGTATACAAAACGAAGGTAATTATTATGATATATACATCGTTTGTAAAATTCAGTGTGATGATTTTGCAAGATTAGGCAGTTAGACGTTTAATAAAATATAACATATTTATTTCAAAATTTGATTTTCTTTTAAAAGATTTTAGTTTAAACATTTCTATTTTTCTTATTACTCCGTGAGTTACTTGTTTTAAACTTTAAATACATTTGTTTTCTATTTATTTGGCTGACTTTGTATACATTGTAAATTAGTTGTAAAAATCAACGAGTTAATTTTTAGCATTATTACTAAGTACCTCGAGTCTTATTTTAACCTAATATTAATATCCATGAGATACTGCAATATATCTTAAGAGATTGCACAGTACTCTAAATCACTTAATTCAATTGATTTGTATTAAATTTAATATTTAAATCACTAAGCGCAAATTGTAAATTAAACAGGCCCTAATTTGAAGATAAATTCTTAAGTTGCATTCCTTGTTTAATTTAATTTTTTAAAATTTATTGTAACATTCTTTCCAAACTGCCACAATTGTGTTAGATTTTAAAATTTATTCTCCCAATTGTTCAGAGTATGTTGTGAAAAATAAAAGTAAAAAACGTGGATCAAAACTTGAAAAAACACTTCGTGTCTTTCTTGTTGCAATCCCATATAGTACTTTCTACCCCTATAATGGAATTATGGGATTATTCCCTATTTTCTTTTGCAAAACTTCTAATTAGCATACATGTATCTAGTTTGTATAATTATTATATTGATAGCTAAATATTTTCAAATATGTAAACACTACATGCTTATTAGAGACATTTCCAATTCAATATAATATTTTGTTAAACATATAGTCAACGACACAGTTCATTATATCTACAAAAGTGATTGCACTAATAGAATTTAATGTGAAGTTTACGGATATTCAACGACCTGCTGTGGGCGTTGTTTTCCGAGGTGTATATACATGTAAATTGTATTATTTTCGAGAGATTCATATTCAATACTCATTAACGAAAGATTTAATACTTTATGTGGAAAGACTTAATATTTAAACGTGTAACATTATTGTAAATTATTTTATACCATAATTCTCGTTTATTTTATTGATCTATTTCATATATTAGAGTAATCATGTACAAATTGTAAATAAACGTAATATTTCATAAATAAACGTATAAAAAAACGTATAAAGTGTTATTTAATTCCTAATCATAATGCTCGTTTAAACTATTCATTTTACACCCCCAATGTTAACTTCGAATATTCTACACATATGAGTTTAAGTGTCATCTGGTCAGCTGTTGTACAGCCTTTCATATCATTGCTGGATGTAGCCGTCCTCTAAACGTCTCCATTTTTCTAAGTCCATTGCCGTTTCTGCTGCCACATCACTCCTACAAATTTCTTGATATCCGTCAATCCATCTTTGTTGTGATGTTCCAACAATTATCTGTCATTCTGGCTATGGACTGCCTAGTTTCATTTTAGTGATGGTATACGTTCCATGATATCGACGAGTTTTGTTTTCTATCTAATCCACTTATTTCACCTTTTGTCTTTCATTCCTTGTTTATTTCATTCCATATCTCGTTGTGCTACCTTTCGTTTATTTATTGATGCCTTCCATAGTCTTCTATAAAATTATGTTAATATTACTTTTCAAGCCAATTGTATAAACATTGCATGTCGTTTCAAGGTATAATAATGATTGTTATATTAGTTTATCGGCAT
>WYDF02074093.1:0-11354 GCA_009867245.2 Adranes taylori
ATGTATATATCAATACAAAACAACAGATTTTCGAAGCAGGCAATCTAATTTCTTTTGTACACAGCTTGCATTACCTGGAATTTAAGATAAAATTTTCGAACTAACATATAGTAAAATTGTATTGAGATAGATATAGATTTTTCGGCGTAGAAGTGATTTCGGATAAATTGGTGATCCATGGATCATGCTGTTGTTACGTGAATCCGGTGATTGGATTTGGCGATGTCGTAGCGAATGGGATGATTGTGACGATGTTAATCACTGTCGCCGAAGATGTATCGGAAGAGTCGTCGACTGTTGGACTCTCTGGTGAGCGGATACAGTCATCCTTTATCGGCGGTTGGCAGCAAATTTACGTCACCGGGTACTTTCGGCGATATCGGCAAGCTGTAGGGCGTCCACGGAGATTATTCTTTGTTTCACGGAGGATTCGTCGGCGTGGATGGAGTTAGCGGATCGTTGTCTACTAAACAGCGAGGAGTGAGTGGACAGCGCAGCTTAACGGGACGTTCTGGCATGCGGTCTCGGCCTTTGTTGTTAGCCTGGAAGTCTCGGCGGTTGGCATCCCGCCTTGTTTCGGTCGATCACCTCGTTTCCCATCAATGAAGTCGGTTTTGTAAGGGAAGGTTCATAAAAGTTTATGATATAGACGTGAATATGAAAGGATAAAATGTCGAAAGATTCTCCTGAAAATAGGTAGTAGAATTTAGCTATGGATTTGTTCGTTGCTGACAGAAAATTTTTGTTTTATAATATATGGAATTTACCGCATTTTAGTTTAGAACTGATATAATATAAACTTGTTAAGGCATTTGTGAGAACAATTCTTCTTTATACTGCGACTAAGCTCGCCGTTAAAAGTCTAGTTTGAATATCAGCAGAGAATTGCCTGATTGAAGCGTGCGACTAGCTCACTCGTGGTCAATCAGACAAGACTCAAAATGCGCCTCGTTGAAATAAGTCTAGATATGGCTTTTTATTTGATTTACAGATTTTTCCACGTCCAGCTTAAGGGCGGTAGGTTTTGATGCTGACGGCAGCGATTGGGCTGGATTTAGTCGAAATTACTGCAAAAATTTTAGAGCAGGGGTATTATTCCTCGAATAAACGATCGCTGTTTTGGCTGTTGCGAACTTGAAGAAAAATTTCGCTTTGCATCTCTGCCACGACATTACGTTTAGATGATTCTATGAGGAGTTGCTCTCCAATCAGCTTTAACGTGCTAATGACTGAGGAGCTGCACTTCCCCTTCCATAATAATGACTAGCCAAACACGCGATAGTGGTAGCAAGGCGGTGTATGTTTGATACAAATAATAGAAAAATCTGCTCGTAGGAAAGTAACGCCTCCCAGAAGTTCGTTAAGCTCATCACAGTTATTTTTCGAAATACGTTGCAAGCGAACTCTCGTACAGACGAGGTTACGAGAAGTCAATAAACCCATTAAAAGGGAGGTCATAAATCTTTCGCTAGACGAGAGCAATGGACGCGAGTACAACGTCATTACGAAAAAGTTGTTTGTTCGAATTGAATATAGAAGTCTATGTGAAAAAAAACTTACGCAGGAATAGAACGAACCATAAGAGAGCAGGAATTGTTTTGTACCAATTTTTTGTTCAGTTTCTACATTCGATGGCTATGCACATAAAAAGTAGACATTTTTTGTTCGTATTTCGTTCTCGATGCAATCGCACAAAAAAGCATAAAAGACACTGTTTGGGCTTTCTCGAGGCAAAGAACATAGCACAAGGAAGGTCAATTCGAAATATGACTATTGCTTTCCTTCTCACTTATTACGCTGCCTCTCTTTCACACATGAAAAAAAGAAACTATATTAATTTTCTGCGTTTGGCTTCAAGCCAGCACGCCTACCTGCATGCTCGAAGGACGGGATGTTATTCCTCGTTTTGGTAACAAACTTGTTTGTCGTTACTAAAAGAATTCTTATCTACGTGTATAAAAAATCTTATGAATGAAAAACGCCAATATTTTCGTTACTCGAATCGAAAACGCAAAGGAAAAATCCCATAATAAACACAGGATACGAAAAGTAGACCATATAAAGTGTACGAAAATATTCTGCTCTTTGATGTGACCTCGCCAATAGAAAGAGAAAAGCAAAAACTACAACTTAAACGGCGTAAGAGACATGAAATGCGCGCTGTGTTCTCAATCCTCTTTTCTAAGCATGCGCAGACGCGTTTCATATTGGTGAATGCAATCGGCAGTGCTTCTCCTCTCGCTGCGGGCGACTCTCTACTCCCGGTTCCTCCCCTTTTTTGTGCAACACGAAAACGAATGTTGTTTTGCTTGATGACTGTTGTTGGCATATATCTTTATGCAGAGTTCACTGACTCCATCTATATAAAAAAAACGTGTGCGACTATACAAAACAGCCTTTTCGTTAACTTATTTTGAAATAAATACCGACACATTATTTATTTGATTACTCATTTATTTAGATAGTTTATTTAAGTTAGTTTAATCATTTATCAATTGCGAGGCTATGTCCAATATGCCGATAACATGTAATTGTAAATTTGAGTTTGACATGCGCGAGCTGCAGAAATGAAGATTACAAATCGAAATAGCGTCTTATTGATATGAGACTACATAGACCATTTATAAGCGAATTTTGACGATGATACACTCCTTGTGTATCGCATGTGGATGTGGTAGCTCGGCGTGACCAAACGCTAGGATACCATTGAATCTAAACAACCTTCGGCTAAATTATCAGAAGGACCGAAGAGATGACTGCAACGAGCGGCGTTGAAAGTTGGAAATCGTAACACCTTAATGAAAACTTTCCGAAACTAAAGCTCCAGAAGATTTATTTAGCAGAATTTCTAGAAATTGAAGAATCAGAACTCATAAAATTTGCCGATTTAGAAGAACCGTTGAAGTCATAAATTTTTTTGTTCCGGTTCTTGGAGGTCGTAAAAACAAATAAAAACCACTCTCTTCAAAAATCGCAAACGAAAATGTAAAAAAAGTCATGTGTTTAAACAATACACATGGCAAACTAAACGAGAACGAACTGACAAATTCTCCCGAAGAAATCAAACCAGATGCTTCGCATTAATGGATTTTTTTTAATACCTCTAAATTATGGAATATACGCGAGCGCTTTCTGTTCTATCCGTTTTCTTCGTACACTGTTTTAAGTGTTGGCAGAATGGTTTTCAACAAACTAAATTTATTTGGCTATTTATATTATATAAGTTGTTTATTAATGCTTGTTAAATTAATTGATTTTGAATTAATTAACCGATAACAATTTGATAATGAAACTGAACAGTTCATCCTCGTATATTTTAACATTTATTTCTACAACTTTAAAATTGAGATAAAATTACAAGTTGTAATTCAAAACTAAATGTTTATAATTTGACGTGAATGTAATAGTAATATTTCTGCTTTTTCCAATTACTCATACCATAATTTTGAAGCTATTCCAAGTTACTTATATAAAATTATTTATTTAGTTCAATCCACTGGTTTATTCAAACGTATAATAAAGTTACTTTACTATTTTAAGGTTCCTTTACTTTTTGCATGCATTTTTAAGCTGCAATATATTTTCGTATTAAATTGGAGTGTCGTACATATATGGAATTATGTTCCCCCCATAGACATCGTTGTTTTAAGTGTAGTTTCGTACGTTCCAATGTACCTTAATAAAAGGTAAGAACATGGACCGGTTTGTTTTAGGACCAGATTAGGGATTGAATATTTTATGAGATGTCCGTCCTCAAAATGGAACGAATACGAAAGCAGACAAGAAGATAGACGGATAGAGGACATAAACCGTCGTAAATCCTTGAATTGATTCAAGGTCGGAATGTTTCCTTCTTTGCCTGATTTTATTTCTTGAATTGTCCGAGGTTTTGTTAAGCTTTCGGTAATATATGTATCTTGGTGTTCCCTGCTATCCGTTAGAGTAGTAAAGATTTTATGCGCCTGAAATCGATGTTACATGAATACAACAATAAACATAAAATCAAAAAAACAAGATTGCAGCATATTAAAGGCAATAAAAATATATTGTGCATATCTTGTTATAAAAACCAACATTTATATTCCATTCTAAGATAAAAACAAATAAAAATAAAAACTACTAAATTTAAAGTAGAAAAATATCTGAAATATTCACTAAACAAAACACAGAATTCACGATTGATAGAACAAGCTGGGAAGCTTATATTTAGTAAATAAAACATACATAAAATAAACCATGAAATGATTTAGAAAAAAATGTAAATTTAAAAACATGTCAACACGTAATATAATATGCATAGAACAAATAATAATACAATATGACATAAAAAAATATCTGAAAAATTAGTTATTTGAAATAAAGTGTACTCAAATTATTAACAACCTAAATTCCTATTAAAATAACTCATGTGATAGATTTTTAATTGTTTCTTTAAATTGACCAGCTGGTTGAATGTTCCTAATTGCAACTAAAATATCATGCATATCTATCATAGTATCAACTAGAATGCAATTTGAATATTAAATGCTATGCATCTGTTTTAAAGTTAGCGAAACAAGGTTTGGAAACCAAGAGATCATATATTCTTTTTGGAATAAAAACTTAGGTTACTATCGGTTAAACAATTGAATATAAGTTAATTTAGATGATAATAATTTAGCATCATTAATTTACTAATTTGATTTGATATAAGGTGAACTTCATATAAGATATAATACTTTCCCGCTAAAACTTATAAGAAGAGAACGGACATAAGAAAACAACAGCCGCATGCACCAAATGTTTACAAAGAAAAGCTATTAATATCAAAGCAACATTTGGTTTCTTCAAGAGAATTAATGAATTTCCTACTACTTTATTTAGCTGTGTTTTTTACCCGAATTTGTTAATATTTTTCAAAGAGGTTTTGATTATTTTGTTTGTTCAACTCCGGAAAATTGTAACAGAAGCATTTGATTACTTTAACAGTTCTAACTGTTGAAGAAATAACATGCAGTTTTAGGCAAGTAGATCTCCTCCACGCACATGATACACAAGAAGTGTATCCATCGCCAAACTTCGAATATTAAAGGCCAACGCAGCCTAATATTGAATTGGCCAATTCTGAATTGGGGTCTTCAAAACAGTACAATAACTACGATCCTGTTTTAATATAATTAAATTCTGTTGCAAGGTGTTGCACATATTAATGTTTGTATAAGTATATAACCAGGGCTGCGTCTAGGTATATTGGCTCCGGGTCTTCAGGCAAAATTTGGCACCCTAAACATTCAAATTTAAGCACAACGGAGCATTCACGACACATTTATCGTGAATGCCTTGCACCCCAACGGTATGGCCCTGTATATGACTACTTTGTAAATGTAGTTTCCGGTTAGTGTCAGCAACTTATTGGGAAGAGTATAAATGTGCTACTGAGGAGTAAAAAATCGAGGAGAAAAGGTAAAAGAATGGATGTGGAGAAAAGAAGAAGAGAAGCTAAGGAATATTTTTAGTGAAATGGAAGTGTTGAGATATAGCAGAAGATTAGGAACTGTGGAGGGAAAAAGAACGAGGTCTAACATAAGTCTAAGGGAATAGGAAGTAAAGCGGTTGAATAAAATATGGAATGAAAAGGATAGAGTGCCAGAAGACTGAAAAAAATGGAGAAATTGTATCGATGCATAAGAGAGGGAAACAGAATGGATGCAGATAGTTTTAAAAGAGCTACATTATGAATATATTAGATACACTGTATGGAATGGTCATGCATAGGAGATTAGAAGAAAAAGTTCTAGGTAAGGGAAGAAAAAGTTCTAGATAAGGCATTTCTATTATATACTCTGAACGTGTGCATCAGAGGGAAAGGGATGGCAGATAATATTGTTACCCTGAATTATGTGATGAATAGAGAGATTTCGAAAAGAAAGAAGTTATACTTCCTCTTTGTTGAGTTTAAACCTGCTTTTGACAGGTAGGGAGAAAGAATTTGTGGGCGAGAATGGAGAAGGTAGGAATTTTGAAAGTGATGATAAAATGATTAAAGGAATATTTGAGACGACAAAAGTAAGAGCGAAAGTAAATGATAAGATATCAGAATGATTTGAAACACAAAAAAGAGTTAGGCAGGAGTGCCCGCAAAGTGGTTCTATGTTTAATATTTAGTTATCGGATTTAGAGGAGGTACTGATGAAAGGACAAGCCGGTGGAATAAAGGTTGGAAAGTTTGGTCTCTAGCTTATGCGGATGATAGAGTGTGTATGGCCAGTAGTAGGGAAGAAATGAATGAATAGCTAGGGAAGCCGAAGTGGAGAAAACTACAGTAATGGTGTGTAGAAAGGATGAATTTAATATGGGAGGAACGGAGCAAAGAATACAAAGTGTCAAGATTACATAACGATTTGGATTTCATGTTGGCGCATAAAGCGTCATATTAAGGAACACATTAAAATGACAACAAAGAAACAAAGGGAGTTCTAGAAATAATGAGGTTGATATGAGAATGATTGGGGAATCAGTGCGAATGAGGCAGAATATAATGGAAGTATATGTGAATAGTATTATGATGTATGGTGCAGAGGTATGCACTGAGGAAGAAAGAGAGATGATTGGGATTGGATGTTTGAGAAGGATGCCGGGTTTAGATAGAAATTCTCCGAATAAGATAGTTCTACAAGAATTAGGAAAATATAAATGCTGAATAAACGGAGAAAAACGGATGGTAATATGAGAGGGAATGGTTAATTTGGGAAAAATTGATTGTGAGAATATATGTGAATAGGAGGATTATATATTCTACGAATAGATAGCTTGAGAAGATGATGCGAGGTAATGAAGTAGAAAATGAGATCATAGGAAGAATGGGAGATGTGGAAATTCAGGTGAGGAATGGGCGGCTAGGTGATAGCAGGTATAATAATAATTATATGAGGATCAGGAAATAGGAGGAAATGGCCACGTATTTAGTATCAGGATTAAAGTTCGGGTGGGGGGATAATGATTGCAAGATTCAGATGTGGAAACGAGGAGAGTGCAAATAAGTTTTCAATTCATGAGCAAGTGAGAATGTGCAAGATATGCGGTAGGGAAGAGGAAAACTGGACTCTATACATAAAATAATGCGAGGGAATAAAGTGGAATGATAGAGACAAGTGGAAAACTGGTGAGTTAGTTTGGGAAATGAATGCAAGGGATTTACAATCATGCAAAGGATTAAGACAGAAACAAATAATAGAAAATGCAAAGGGAAATAAGAAGGCGAGAATGATTTATAATATATAGGAAGAAGGAGTTTTAGATAAGAAGGAAGCAGTAATAGAGAAGGATCTGGAATGAGGATAGAGGGGCGGTGGATAGATGTAGAGAAAGTAATTTGTAAGAATTAATAGAGATGAGGTGATAAATCTTTCCCTTGCATCACCTGGGAGAAATGGAATAATGAGTTTAAATATATAGATAGTATCCGATGTGTAGAAAGTTAAGTATTACGAGTATAAGGAATTAGATGTTAGGAATTAGATAAACAAGTATTAAGAAATTTGTGTATTATAAAATTGTAATTTGATGCCAATAAAGGTCATTTATTAATTATTATTCTTGGATGCTTCTTTAACATAAAGAAGCCTATTATGAAAGTTAGCCCAAGTTATCCAGAAATATTTAAATAATTATGTCTTTCACAGCTATGTGAGTAAGTTTGTTTCTTATGGTCCTACGAGTTTCATGCAGAACCTTATACCACTATTCATGTAATAGTATTTTTTTGTTCACGAAGGCGGTATAGATGACATAGGTATGTAACATCTAGTTATATGAGAAATATAGGATTCATGTTTTGACAATTTTTCTACTTCACCTTAGTACGTATCTTTTATTGAAATTACTGCAATCCGTTAATTCGCAATTCAAAGAGGGGGCTATAAAGAACAATTTTTCATATGAAAAGATTTTTGTAAAAACAATTTTTCTTGCTCAAAAAATTAAAAGAAGGGTCGATTTATCGATGTCTGTTTATATGTATGTACGTATGGATGTATGTTCAACAATTTCTCCTTCACTATGGGGCCGATCTGGATCAAATTTGATAGACAAATGTAGACTATGAATCCTTGCATAAAGGCATAAAAGACTGTGAATGTGGCGGACAGGAGCCATTTTTTTTTGTTCAGAAATTTCGTTGTTAAACTAGGAGACCAAAATTTTCCACACATATAGTACCTTATATTATGCGTCGAATAAAAAAGTCCCATGTTGCCAATTGTATAGGAAGCGGTGTTGCCACGTTTGAAATTTAACAAACTTTTTTAAATATCTCAGGAACAATAAAAAATCGGATATTCTAATGAACTTTATTATATAGGCTATATAAAGGCCCTCCGATTTCGTTTTATATATATTTTTTTAATCAGAATTTAACATTATACAGGGTGTCTTCTGTTTTACAAATCTTGCAGTCCATTTTCTCAGAAACTAAACGAAGGATTCCGATTAAATTTCTTGTATCAAAAGATCATTTAATCGTTAAGGGATTAAGCGAGCTTAAAACGTCGTAGTAACTTGACATTTAAAAAAAGTATCTCGATTCCCTAAATATCTCGGTTCCTATGAAAGTGAGAAAAATTTATGTTGGGGAACGTATGTAAGTCTAATGGTTCTCAATTTTGCCGGTATGAGCAGCTGAATATACTTAACCTGTTTTGAGCAATAAAAAAGATTTCAAAAACTTTTATAACACCCTATATATTCTTTTACATTTTCGTGATCCTTGTAATTCTATGTAAAATTATACCATACATGCTGGGTCTAACTCTTATCGTTTCAAATACATGACTCTTAATAACTTAAAATTTGGCAACTTGTCGCCATGGCAACCCACATTGAACAATCATATTATAACATATAAGGCCTTCTTAATACATCATATATGCAAAATTGCAGAAAAAGTTACTTTACGTTGTATGAGACATAGAAACTGCTTTCATCATTGATTAAATGTTTTTATCAGTGGCGGGTGCACATTATAATTTTGGGAGGGGTCAAAATGATTATTTTATTGAGAAATTAAGTTTTAAACTTAGAAGACTGAAAATGAAATTTCGCTAGCATATTGTATCATAAGTCGAATGAAAGTAGTGCATCCCTGCAAAGAGTATAGAGCGCGACGTTGCCACATTGAAAATTTTACAAACTTTTTGATATATTTCAGGAACTATAAAAGATAAAACACTTGAATAATCTTTGTTCTATAGGCCATCAAAAGCTCGTTCAATTTTATTTGACTCCGTTTTTTTCTAAAATTACAAACTAACATAGGTTTTGTAAACTTTGCGCTTTACTTGAGATCGGCTATTGTACTACACTAAGTATCTTCGTTCCTATAAAAGTTGGAAAAACAAAACTTGGGGAACAAGTGTACGACCCAGCGATCTCAACTTTATGCAAAGCGGACACGAAGAAAGAGTGTCTGAAAAGCGGTAGTGGGGAATAATTAAGTCAAAAACCGCAGTAAACCGCGCGAAAGCGGAGAAACTCCTAAGACTTGCTCTTTTAGAAATTAGTCGAAAAGAGAGTCAAGAGAGGTCGTAAACCATGCAGAACTGGACCGTATGCAAATACGAGAAGAATGTGAGTCAAGAGCGGACAGCAGAACTGTCCGCGCCGTTGTCAAATATGGGGACCAGGGGATTCATGGGTAGGCGATTTATAAGTTAAACTAATGTTCTTTAATTTAACCTAAACAACTATTATGCAAATTGAATTTGCGACTTAAAAGGTGACAGTCGAAACTAAAATGTTCAACTTTAGTCTTATGCAAGATATAACAAAACTTAGGATTTCCAGTATATGAAAAATGGGGTGACGATTACGTCCACGACTTTTTAGATAAACTGTAATATCAACCTCATTTTAATGAGTAGTGGTAATTTCCTACATTAAATAAAATTTTATTATGTTTCATTCAAATAAATTAAACTGAAACATATTTATACTATATTCATTACATTTAATTCATACATTCGGCTCGGGTCGCAATTGTAGTCTCATTCTGCATTTATTTAAAACTACCATTCTAAATATTTATTTAATAAATATGTGTTTATGCAATATTGTAACGTCAAAAAATTTATAGAATTCCTTTTCATTAGTTCTACTGCAGATACTATGTGTACTTTAAATACTTATAAGTCATGATGGCTAAATGCTAAGAATATCATTTTAATATTGTTCTACTGTATCTATTTTACGTACTTTCAATTTTAATAGCCATCTAAATCAGTGTTTGTAAACTTTTTGTTTCAAGACCCCTTTTTGCGATTAAACATTTAAAGGACCCCCCTCCAAGATTTGTTATGTGCAGAAAAACATTCTCGAGTGGGGGAGGGGGTTGATTTAGAATGTGTGGTTTTCTTTTGTTTAATTGCATTGAAACACTCATAATTTTGATCAATAAACATTTTTCTTTTTATATTTTAAATTAAATTTAATAGGATTGGTGAATATAATATGATTAAATTTAATATGACTCATATTTTGACATAATAAATTGAACCAGGGTTTAATATCGGCCAGTGCAGATTTGATAGCGATTTTTATCTTGCTAAGACGAGAGCGTTCTCTTGTTTTGATGCTTATCATTACTGTGTATTCTATTTCGTATAAATAAGTGGTTGCAAATGGTAAGAGAACTGTCATTGCTAATTAAGCTAGAACTGGATATTCTGTTTTCAGGCTAAGCCAAATCGAATTCAATGTTTTCTTACTAAACTCGGTTTGAAGTTTTGTATCTCAACTAAATTCGGCAAATTCCTCTTGGGCACTTAATAGTAGATGTTCCACTAGTTCCATTTCGATGAGAGATGGTTTTTACACCCAGACTATCTGTTTGGTATTGAAATCTAATGGAAAATATTTTTTAAATTCTTCTTCATAAATGCTTGAATTTTATCCTACAAAATTAATATGTTTAATTTGTATCCTAGAAAATAGTGTTTTCACCTTCCAGGGACATATTCAGTTCATACAGTTTTTTTAATATGTCTGACAAATAACACAATTTGCAAACCCAAGTTTCATTTTGGAAGAGATTAAAAAAATTGGACTCTCTTTCTGATAAAAGTATCATTATCTCATCTTTCAACCCTATTAGTCGTTTTAATGCTCTTCCCTTTAGCAGGCTTTAGTAATAAGTAAAAGTTGTTCGCAATCTACTCACATATTCTTACATAAATTGGCAATCAATAGACAATTAAGTAAATTGATATAGTGCGTTATACTGCGGTAAACAGAGGCGGCGTAAGACGTGGGCGACGTGGGCCACAGCCCACGGCCTCGCGGTTTGAGGGGCCTCGCGCCACGGAGATTTATATTCGCATACC
>WYDF02074104.1:0-11353 GCA_009867245.2 Adranes taylori
ATATGATGATGAGTAGTTGTTTGTCTTCAGGGTTGTATTTCTCATGACTAATCCCTCATGCTAAATATTATTCCATCACGTAAATTTTCTTCATTAAAAATAATAAAGATAACTTGGTTTCACTTGAACTATGAGGTGTTGTTTACTCATTGAAATGTGGTTCCTGGCAGAAATTTTATATAGGCATGACCAACAGAAGATTTGAAGTAACGTTTAAGAAACATCTGAATGTGATTAGGTTGAATCGTCCTGAAAAATCAATATCAACTCATGATTTCTCTTTAAAAGATTACGTTAAAATATTACAACTTCGACATAGTATATACTTAACTTTTTTCTGGTACAGGTTTATACAGTTAATAGTTTAAGCACTGGTATAAACAAACGGATTTTCAGAATTTGGATTTTTAAATCAATTTTTACAATTCTTTTTCGACTTAAAAATTATTAATTTTGGTGGATTTATAACACATATGGTTCCATAAAAAGATTTTCTTATTCTAACTTATTAACTTACGAAATCTAAAGGTGCGTACATCTGAATTGTGGTTTCTATATCGCATTTGGGTGGCCTTATTAATTACGTTTGAATTTTATATGAGACTTCATGTTTGTGAATGAAGTTTTATTATACTAATCTCCTCTGTTTTAATTTTATTTTTAGTCTGATGATGACAGTTGTAATGTCGAAAAAAGCCACATAGTTTTTATTCTTGTTTATTGAATAAAACCATATTTTGTAGTACGACCACTATTGTTTTCCTTATTAAACATTTACTCCAAAGCACTTGAACCTGTTATTGTTTTAAAATTATATTACTTTAGATTAGTACTTAACATAGGAAAAGATTTTCAGATTGAAAACAACTAAAAGTTATACAAAAATGTGTCAACTATGTATTATAGTCCGCGGACATAACTCAAAATTGATTCTAGCTCGTGTTGCCCAACTTGGATCGAAATGTACATGCAAAAGTCATATAAAGTAAAATAAAAATACATGTAAATAATTTTATATCAAAATACTTAGATTATAAGTTAAATTTAGATTATAAACACAATTTATTTAAAACGTTTTTCGTATAAGACATGAGTATGTAAATTGATAATTGATTGTATTCTCCTTGGTTTATTTCACTTTAATGTTAGGGTCATTCCAATTCAATTCAACCACAAATAATAAATTAATGAAAAATTTATGTTATTTAAAGATCGTCGGTTGCTTTGTGGTACGAATAAAATTACAACCGACGACTCTACAGTTAGTCAAAAATTGAACGAATTTTTTAAATAAGATTGTTCTAAAGTTATTTAGAAACTTTGAACATTTATTATTTTTTACTTTTTAGCGTAACATTTATATTTTCCTGTCTACGCAATTTGTTTTTTACTTTTTTATTGGTGCAGTGACGGAACCGATTCTGGCAAACTATACATGTATCTTCTATGTCATCAGAAATATCTTATGCATTCATATCAATCTTTTCCTCTTGACAGGACCTGGCAGCGCTTCATGTGTTCACTCCACTGAACTGGTGATTTATAATTTGCCGGTCCAAAGCCATATGGGCTGCTTCAGGAGCTAAATTTAATCCATTGTATTGGCGAACTGATGGAACTTACCTTTCTTTCCATCATGAAATTCTCTATGGTGATCTGGTCGAAATCGGCGAGAATACGCTTGATCGACTCGTTTGAGAAGCCTTGTCTTGATGTAAAAGTTCTTCCAGGACTGAGGTATTGGTGCGGACTTTAGTTCAGGAGTTTCGAATGATTTTCCGGTCACGAAATCGATTTATTCTGGTCTGATTATTTTAACGTTCACGTTTCAGTAGCAAAAGTTGCATTGGAAATTATGAGGACATTGACCTGTTGAAGTGGCCAGTTGAAGAGGACATTGACCTGTTGAGCTTTCCTATTAAAATTTTTGGCAATGGGTTATAGGTCTTTCGCCGACAATTTGTCTCATTTTAGGTGCAACCATTTCATTAACACTCTAGAGTCGTTTTAGTCTTGTGAGCCGGCTCTGTCTTGCTCGAAAGTCCATTTCTTATTGCTAAATTGCTGCTGGACCTACGGAAATGTGTAGCGTGAGTTTACGTCTTGGTTGATTTTGATCAACAAAATAAACTCCGTGGTAGACTAAATATAAGGGTGTCTTTTAGATGGCGCTGTCTTACCGCTAACCTGCGGTCCAAGGTTGGAGTGGGCGGCATAACAATGTGAATGCGTTTTTTACTCGGGAGGTGTATCTGCATTTTTGTTTTCTTCGTGAACTGTCTTTTTATCCCACTGTGATTAGTTACTTTTGTGTGCCTTCATATGTTGCTGATGTAGTTGTTCTGCTGCTCTATCAGGAAGGTTTTCCTAATCGAACCACACAATTAAATTTCTTAAGCTCGTATGAGTTTATGATTGCCGCTATTTTAAGTTTTAATTATTCATTAAATGTCGCATTTTGTTTTATAGCTTTTGCATATCCGATTCGCATATTTAATCAGTACGTGCGCATTAATTTAAATTAATTTATTCATGATATAAAAATAAATATTTTGTGTGCCGCGATGTATATTTTAATATCTGTGTATAGTTCAACATGATGTTTTCCCAATTATTTTTGTACTTTACTTAATAATACTCAAATATGTAAGCATACTCATATTTGCGGAAATCCCTACATTTTTCATGCATATTTTAACCTATGAAAGCCCTAATTATTGTTTTTTTTTTGAATAGAACGTTTTTGATTGCATTTTTATAGAAAGGCAAAGCTGAAAATTGCTATTTAACAATATTTTAAATTTTATTAGCTATGAGGGCTTTACATTACATATAATTTACATAGAAAGAATTCATATCATTTATTATCGTTATGAAAAGTTAAGTTACATTTTAAGCATAATCCGACATTGCATTTTTTGCACATAGTTCTAGTACTATCAGAGCAACCTTCTCCAGTACAGCGCTTTTATTTTTGGTCTTCAAGGAAGAAAATGATCCATTCGATCGTACCTAACATCATCACTGATGAGCTAACTAGCGCTGACGATATGCAAAACCTTTTATAGGTACTCCATATCTAAATAAGTACAGCTGTGCTATTTCTCGGCGAAATTGTAGCAGTGCAACTGTATTTCCAGCTTTTTTTTATAAAGAATTCTGGACTTTTCAATTCCGATAACAACTATCCAAATAAAGAGGCTTCACCACCATTTTTCCTCCTAATGGAAATTCAGTGACGAACAATATTTTCATTCATGACATCAGTTCCACCCATGTGTTTGTTGTATTCGCCAATAGTTTGACATATCTATGTAAATAAAATGAATGTATATACAGATATCGGCTTGTATGTACCTATACTTATTTAGTTTTAGGACCAATGCGATCTGTATCCTCGCCCTAATATAATAGTAAATAGATTTAAAAATAAAAGTAAATAGATTTTGTAAAGTAAATGAGATACTACCAGGGTCAGTATAAAAATAATTTTCTTCAAAATGTACTAGAACCGTACAATTTTTTGCATTAAAAACAGGATTACTTTATCCCGTATCATTTGATAGTTTGATGAATTTGGTATGTTTATTTTTCATTGAATTTGGTACAACACATAACTTAGTATTTTCTTGGGATTTCGGATATGCCTTGGTATTTGAATAAGCTTTTTTTTCTTTTTGAAAAAACCTTTTAACTAATTCAACAGGAGCAACCCCATAATAAGTCAATGCTACGCTAAGTTATTTGTCAAACCATTTAGCAATCAATACTTTGTCTAAAATTTAACAATACTAGAGTAGACTTTTGTTTAAAATTGACTAAATCAACGAGTTGTCTTTTCTAGCTTTTATTTCTAACAAACAATCTTAATATTAACTTAATAAAAAAATAGCAGTTATTTAGTTGTTTGTTATGCTCGCTCTTGTAGGCAACTGTCCATTTTTCTTAGTAAAGGGTGCGCAGATGCACCCGCATAGCGTATTGATTTTATTAGACGAGGTTATTCCACTATTAACATAGCCCCGCCTATGAAAGATCAAACTGACTTTCAAATAACTTTCAATGATTCAAGATAAAACATTTAATTAGAATGAATTGATTACATCACAAAATTCAACTAAAGTTTAACAAAAAAAATAATTAAATAGACATATTTGAAATAAATAAACAAAGGCACCTACATTAAATACAATACATAATAAACGATGCATAACAAAATAAATTCATACGACATACGACTAAGAAAGAAAAAGTTATTTAAATGAAAATAATTGATAGTTTTAAATGTAATATGTATTGAGATATTTATTTTCCAAGTTTTCCTTCACCTTATTCTTCCGTATTTGGAAAGCCTGAATAACTTTTGAATTCATGATTATCCAATGGTAACGGATACAGTTTAGCAACGGCTCGCTTTGTTTCTCCTTTGCAAGTATAAACCCTAGATGCTTTGGTTACACCATTAACTCCGGGATATAGTTCTACTATTTTACTGAGGAGCCATTGTAATGGTGGTAAATTGTCTTTATGAATCAATACCATTGTGCCTATCTTTAAACTTGTAGAGGATGTTTGGTTGAAGCGTGGTTAAATATTCTCGAGACCATCGCTTCCAAAATTGTTGCACATAATGTTGTAATTTCTTGAAATTGAATACTTTGTTTATATTTATTTCGCAAATATTCTCATCAGGAAATGCTGATAATTTCCGTTCAATCACAAAGTGCGATGGTGTAAGCGCTTCTAATTCTTGGGGATTTTCGGAAAAAGGAAGTAAGGGTTTGAATTTAAAAGAGTTTCTATTTGGCAAGTAATTGTGTAAAATTCATCAAAAGTTAATACGACTGTACGTAACATCCGTTTTAAATGAAATTTTGCCCGTTTAATCGCGCTTTCAGAAAGCCGTCCAAAATGAGGTGAATATGAAGGTATAAAGTGCCATTTTATACCTTCATTTACCAGAAAGGTATGCATAAGTTCATTTCTAGCACCTACGTAATTTTCGACATTGTCCGAATAAATATCGCTTGGACGCCCACGGCCAGATATATATCTTCGTAGTGAACCTATAAGCGCTACTGTAGACATATCTTTAACATCTAAATGAACAGCTTTTGTGCAAAAGTAAGCAAACAATGATAAATAACATTTTTCAGTTTTTGAGTCCCGACCTTTACGATTCTTAATTAAAAAACGACATGCGTAATCAATACCTTTTGTTTCAAATGGAAATGCTGGTGTAACTGTTTTCTTTGGTAATTGTCCCAGTAATGATATAAAATTAAAGAGCCGTACCAGAAAACATGTTACGCAATTTTTTATTTTATTTTTCGCCCATTTTTTTGCGCGTATAGGCCAAAATCTGTCTCTTATAGAAGACACAACTTATTGAGGTCCAGGGTGACCTAATGTAATGTGTTCATGTGCTGGCAATAGAAGAGTCACTTAGTGATTTGCTGTCAACTAAATCTAAATCAGTATTTTCTAGACGACCTCTTACGCGTAACAATTTATTTTTGTCACAAAATGGCGTTAGCGACAAAATTTTTGAACTTTTAGACAGATCAGTTTTCTTGTGGGACAATTATCTTAGGTGTGATGTAGCCACTCAGGGCCGTACCACCAAAGACTCGATGAAGCTAATACGCCAGCTGGTATTACACGAGAAGCTAAATCAGCAGGGTTGCTCTCTGATGGGACATGGTACCAACTGATACTTACGATGTATGACCTTATTTGCGCTACACGATTAGCTACAAATACTTTTAGCAGATTGGTAGGCTGCCCTAGCCCAAACTACTGTGGCTATGTTCACAAATATATATTTATAATTTCACTTCTCAAGGAAATTAAAGTTCGCTTTGTTAACTTTGCCAACAAGTGGGCTGCACATAATTCAAGTTTAGGTATTGTTACACTTTTCAAAGGAGCTAGTTTAGTCTTAGCACAGAATAAATTAATTGTAACGTTACCTAAACTATTTTCTGATCTTAAGTAAAACACACGCAGAATACGCATCTTCAGACGGCAAACCCGTGGATATCGGTTAACTTTGACTGAGAGCCTTGGTACTTGAATATTATTTAATTCGCTTAGGCCTGAGTAAAATTCATTCCATTCTAACTCTTAATTGGAAGAAATATTTTCATCCTAATCAATGCGTAATTGCCAAAGTTTTTGTAAAATAATTTTACCTTTAATAAGTAACGCTGACAGTATTATTAAAGGATCATAAACTTGACTAGTTGTCGATAGAATCGAACGTTTCGTAACGTTATAATTTGAATTAGGATCAATCTTAATTTTTGACAATAGAATATCTTGTTTAGGACACCAATTGAGCCCTAATGCTTTTGTTTGCTAGTTTACTCCTAGATCGACTTCTAATTGACACGATGAGTTACTGCTTGCACTTATTATACTTGAAACACTAGAAAAATTGTTTGATTTCCATTTGCACAACTGAAAACAACCACCTGTTAAAATGTAAATTAATATTATTACTTAAGGCCTCAGAAATGTTATTTGCTGCAGTGAGCAAATCGTCGACATAGAAATCATGTTTCATCGCTACTGCAGCTGCGGGGTATTTATTTGTACTTACAACAACTGGTACAGGCATCTAGTTGCAAGATAAGGCCAAGAAGCTGTACCATAAGTAACCGTGTTAAGCTCATATGCTTTTAAAGATTTCGATGGATCAGATCGTCAAAAAATAGTTTGCATATATCTATCTTCTTGTGTTACAGATACTTGTTTGTACATTTTAGCGATATCCGATGAAATTGCAATTGGGTGTTGCCTAAATCTTAGTAAATGGACAGAATATCATCCTGCAGAATTGGACCTGTATTGTTTCTGGAATATGCCGAGTCTGTCTGAAATGAGGTATCAAAAACGACACGCAATTTGCTACTTTTGCACTTTTCGCACAAAACACCATGATACGATAAAAATAATGAAACTCTGTTATATTTTCACTAGAAATACGCGTCGTGTGATTCATATTTTCATATTGCTCATAAAGATTAGAAAGTAATTTACGTTCTAGTGTATAAAATCTACATCCTGCTCCTGTCTTTCAATTACTTAGAGATTTAAAGGGGCCTTGCATGGAATTTTCACTTGAAACCTACCGTCAGAAAGACTGGAAAAATTGCCCTT
This sequence comes from Adranes taylori, assembly GCA_009867245.2. Lineage (NCBI taxonomy): Eukaryota > Metazoa > Arthropoda > Insecta > Coleoptera > Staphylinidae > Adranes > Adranes taylori. The sequence goes on from WYDF02074104.1 coordinate 7,165, forward strand.
AAAATGATTATCACATAAACATTGTTCCTCTGATAAAGGTTAAGATTCATAAATTTCCTCCAGCTCCCAGAAACGCGATAATTGATCTTGAATATCAATTGATTTCATAACATTGCATTGCGAATTAATTGTATTTGCCAGTGGTACAGACCCTGATAGAGTCCAGCCTAGCTGCATGCTGTACAACGTAGGATATTTCTTGCCTAAATCTATCTGATTAGCAGTCATTAATTTTGATATTACCCCTGCTCCTAATAATAAATGAATTGGGCCTGGTTCTCACATGGCATCCGCATAGTGTATTGATTTTATTATACGGGATTATTCCACTATGTTACAACTAGCCTCTTTTGTAAATCTTCATAATTGATTTTTTTTTTCATAATTTTTCATAAAGAAAAAAAGTAGAATAAGAGTAAACACTTTTTTGTAAAATGTAGATAATGTCAAGTCCAAGTGTTACCATATGGTAACTTACAGAATATGGCTGACGTAGCATGGATAAAATAATGTTAATGCAAGCAGAAACCTATAGACTTTGACAATATCTTTATGCAGAAAATTATCCAAAAACTAATTAAATGTAGTAGCAATTTTACTTACAAAAAAACGTATGTCCATTTTTGAATGTTACTTTTGGAAATAAGTTTCTATCAACATATTGAAAATTACAAAACGTTATTATAACTTCAAGTAGTTGATAAATTTGAAAGAACAAATATTTAACCATGCTTTGACAGCGGCATCTAATATGTAAGAACTAAAATGTAGCTATAAATAATTTTCTTAAATAACCAAATTATCGTTACCAAATGGTAATGCAGGGCTTTCATTGATTAATGTACAACATTTGATCTAAAAATAGTACTAATTGTTAACTATTGTAAATACTATTGAATTATAATTTCTATTATACGTTTTCATGATTCAGATCCTAATCATGTTTACATTTTTGTAAAATTTGGTTCAAGCATAAATTGTGTCCGTCGATAGGGAAAGGAGCCTTAATTGGGCCAGGTAAATTTTTCAGGAGAACCGAAATAGATGTTTTGGGTTAATTTTATCAATATTGATTGGAAGCACGGCTTAGACAGATTATCATAAGTTCTATTCTTAGAAAAACACCTTATGTAAAATATATGTTACCCTCCTTGTGTTAGTGCCTATTGCGCCTGGTTGGCAAACTGAAATACATACCACGCGAGATATAACCCAGAAGACACGAAACGACTCAATATAAAATAATAATCGGTTTATTAGACTAAATAGATTTATATTATTTTTGTATATAATCTTCGTGACGTTTCGCTAGCTTCTTCAGACTAAAAGTTAAATAAAAATTTGGATGATTCTAGATGGAATATAGAGGATAATTTGTAAATGATCTTCTTCATAATGGAGCTCCGGATGTCTCCATGGGGCTTGTTAATGGAGCCCCTGGATGTTTCCATTAACTAGCCATTCGAAGCCCTGATGAGAGTAGAAGAGAGTTGAATGGAACAGGTCTATGCAAGGAGTTGATTTAAATCTAACACGTACTGGAAGAGTCAGCAAATCAACAATAGAAGAAGTTAGCAGATGGGTCCTAATAGCTTGGAATGGTGTCGAAAAGGAAGTTATTATCAAGTCATTCAAGAAATGTGGGATTGGCAATGCCATGAATGGAATTAAGGACGATGAAGTTTATAAAAAAAAGCAACTATGTTTACAATGATGATGAAGTGATGGATATTGCTGCTGATAGTGATGATGGAGTGACTGAGATATCTGATGTCAGTGACGAAGAACTCTTCGCTTATTACAATGAATAATATTACATGTTTGAAGTTTATTACAATGAATAAAATTTGTTGACCAATTTTATTTTGATACATAATTTATTTCTGCAAATAGAGTTTCAAAAATATAAGGGGTCGTTATACACGGAAAAATACGGTAATAAATCTATTTAGTCCAATAAAGCGATTATTAGTTTTTATTCAATTTTTCAATCTCACGTTTTTTCAGTATAAAACTAAAAATTTTATTCCTTGGCCAATTTTTGGAATTTTCTGACGAAACTTTGAATTCGTATTCTGACGGAAGCTTCGTACTTTGAATTTTATTTAATATTAGGAAATGCTATTCAATTAAGGCCCCTTATCCCATGGACGGTCACAATTACTGACAGAGTTTTGTATACACAATGTGTTAAAAAGCCGCTATAGTATTCTTAAGTATTGTTTACAGTATATTCGAAACATTTAAATAATTATGCTTTCTAAAATTTTATTATTATGAATAAATTCTAATTATTGTTATATACATATATATTTTTCTAGCACCATTTTAATATTTTAATTAGGTACAATTTATGTATTAATTTTTGTAATGACTGATTTTTCTATTAATTAAGTTGCAAATACATTTTTAATGTAATTACTTTTAATGTATATAATTTAAAATTATAATAATTAAACATATTCTTTTTATTAAAATATGATTTATTGATATTTATTTTATATTATAGCGTGTAGCAGTTGTATAATGTCTAATGTACAATATACAATTATGTATACTTCAATGGAGTGTGCAAATCCATATGTATGATTCAATATAGTGCTTAACACATTAGTACTGCAATTTTTTTTGTAGTCAATATTTAATCATTCTCAGAGAACTATTTGATTTGTTGCCTCCCGATTGCCGGTCAGGTGTACAGACTACTAAATTAACGGGGTGAGCATTTCAAAGAACAAACAATTTGTATATGTGTTATACAAATGTATTATTAATCTACGATATGTAACAAAGAAATATGTGGAGTACTAACATTACCGTTAACACATGGTTTTCGCGTCTTCAGACAGGTGTCACCACTAGTCTTGTTTGGTATCATGTGTGTCTACTAAGGCGTGAAAACAGACACCTGTCTTACTAGTGGTGACACCTGCCTGATGATGCAAAAACCATATGTTGACGGTAATGTTGGTTAATAATTACCTATTTGCTTATAAGTTACATATCGTAGATTAATAATACATGTGTGTAACACATATAGAAATTGTTTGTTCTTTGCAATTCCCACCCCCGTGATTCCCACTATCATGATGCCTGATGATAGTTTAATGGGCTGAACATCGAGTGGCCTGCAATCGAGAGGCTCGGGTTCGATTTTCGAGTGGGGCAATTTTTCAAAGGCACAAATATTCGGTGCTGGTTCTGCCATGGACGGTTCGCTGTCGATTAAGTATCGCGGTGTTCTCGGACAACGTTGCTTGATTGGTCTCTCGGTTGTGTTATCACGGCTTCCTCTTCGGGCCAGGTAAACCTTACGTAAGTCTTCGTTCGAATTTTCGTTTCGTTTAATTGAAACATTGTACCATTTAATCAGTGATTGAAATTTATTTTTGTGATTGTGGAGAAGTTTGTAAAATGTCTACAAGGGGCTGTTCTAATTACCCTAACAAATTTTGCTACATCTGCGGTGAGCTTACACTCAAGAACAAGATTGGTGTCAAGCTAGGAGACCAGGATAAATCTTGGGCCCCACACATCGTCTGTTGTATTTCTGTGGACGAATTGAAACAGTGGTTGAGTGGAAGACTAAAATCTCTTCTCTTCGGAATCCCAATGATCTGGAGGGAGTTAACTAACCACAGTGATGACTGCTACTTTTGTTCCTCAAATGTGCATGGATTAACGCCAAAAATAGGAAAGGAACCCAAACATTCCATCTGCGGTGGGTCCCGTACTTCATGTCCTGGAATACCCCTAAACACTCAGAAAAGTTTAAGGATATATCTTCTGACTCCGATGAAGAAGAAGACCATGTCTGTGATGATGATTTCAATACAGTAGGAAGTAACCATCCTCAACTCTTCTCACCAAGTTAATTAAATGATTTAGTGAGAGACGTGTGCCTTCCTAAAACTTCCGCAGAACTACTAGTAATTTTTTACACACAACTTCTTACTTATTACTTTCTTACGAATGACATATTTGAAATTAGCATAGCAAAAAAACATAAAAGACAAATTATACTTTGCAAAAAATATTTGTTCACTGAAAATTTGCAGACCTGTGTAATTTATGGGTTGTTTAGTTTTCTAAATTGTTATTTGTTTATAATATAGTGGCGGCGCAAGATCATAAATTTATGTGGGCAAGATTCATTTTGCGAGGCCCTCTGCTCGCGAATGAAGACAGA
>WYDF02074115.1:8329-24672 GCA_009867245.2 Adranes taylori
GTTATAATAACGACTACATAGAGCTTTGACGCACTAATAATTCACCGTGTATAAAATGTTATTGCCTTTATAGAGAGTCACCTATGAATAAATTCGACGCTTGTAGTGAGTTTTGAGGTCACTCAGTGTGTAATATTGATGATTTTGACATCAGTATTACACACTAAGTGATCTTAACACTCACTACAAACTTTTCAATTTATTCATAGGTGCCTCTCTATGAAGGCAAGAACTTGGAAATTAATATATATGTGGCAAAATAATACCAGCACCAGTAACGACACCTGGCTGATAAAGCGAAACCCAAGGTTTCATGCTAAGTTAGTTAACTAAAGTGCGTTTTAGATAATTCCATATTGTAGACTACTTCTACAATTGTACAACACATATTTAGAGTGTCTGTGTTCTAAAATCATCGCCCTCTGCTAGCTCAGTAGGAAGAGAATCTGACCGGCTATCCGAGCCCCGAGTGCGGTGATTTTATATTCATGACACATATATTCATGTTCTAAATCATCAATATTATACACTGAGTGACTTATCATTCACTACAAACGACTCATTATTTTTAAACTGCTCAGATTCCCTTAGAGAGAGTGCCGCTAATCTCATATTTTCGTTTCCATATAATTGTGCATTCGAATAACAAAAATATTCGGTTATCAATGGCATTGCAAAGAAATTAAAATCCATTTAGATAAAACTAATTGTTGACCTGCGACCAAATATGTTGAAGGATCAACTAAAATTAATCCGCTTCTGCGAAAGTCGTGGGGGTTAGGATTCTTAATTTTGATACGAGCAAATATATGTTATGGGAGTTTTAAATTAAAGATGTTTATTTATAAAACTATATCTATTAATTAAACAACAAAATCGGGGAAATGCTCAAGCTTAACATTTTATGTATGATGTAAAGGACTTAAGTGTGAAAAACCAAAGGATTTATGACTAAAAAACTTAAGTGAGCAAGATTTTGATATTAAACTTATAAAATGATTTAATGTCTGAATGCTTTTAAAGATTCTTATTAATTAATTTTTGAACTTATCGCTAGTAACTTTTAATTCTCTCTAAAATACTTAAACAACAATTTTAAAAGAAATATTTGTAGATCAGCAATTATTGCAATTTTCAAATGTTTTATAATAAAGAATGCTTATATATTTCGTATTTGCTAATGACCTACTAAAATTATTTAAAAAAACAATTTATTAAAACGTACGCAAAATAATTTATATAGAACAATTAATTTCCATATCATGTATTTAATTTTAAAATAATTATGCAAGTACTTTATCTAAACATATGAGGAAGGTTCAAATAAATATAAATATACTACACAACATAGTTCCACATTCAATAAAATGAAAAATGTATTTTGCAGTCATAATCTCAACATTGATCTGACACTAACAATGTCGAGGTGTTATGTTTTTTCATTCTTATTTTACACAGTAAAAGCTAGCACACTATGAGAATTGTCTATAAAAAACTTGAGGTATTCGAAATGTGGCTATGTCGTGGACCACTTAGAATTTGTTGGACTTATCACATTGCAAATATCAAAAAATTTGGACAATAGTTTAACCAGAGTACAACATCACATCACTCTTTACATAGTGATAGTGTGAAATAGTTCTTATGTGAGAAATAGTGAGAAATCATGTTTACCATGGTCGTGCCGTGCCGACTTACAGCGGTACCCAAGAAATTGGACTAAAGCGGAGTTCCCACATTCCGCCTTTGCATTGACTACCGTTTATTAAACATTCAAATCATCAAAGATAAGTACCCAATTCCTAACGTAAGCTCCGTAGTTAGACAAGTTAGACACTAAACCACACTTGATCTAGCCTCAGGTTATCACCAAATAGAAATGTAACTTGAAGACATGGAGAAAACAGCCTTCAGCAAAGAATCTAATCATTTCAACACAGTCTGACAGCCTTCAGCACAGAGTGGTTGGATGACTTACAAGCAATTCTGTTATGATTGGTTCGCAAAAGTCTTACTCTGCTACGAGTCAGTCTATTATGTTTCGTAGCATACTGGTTTGTGATAATCGTGTGGACAGAGTTAAAATATTTGCTTTGCAACAGCGGAAAATGAGGATTTTGCCAACGCTGGTTATTAAAACGATTGTCCCCATATTTTTGACCAGTTGAATATACTAACACTGCCCAGCATTTTAATATTACAAAATTTGCAAAAACGAATAGATTACTGTTTCTCAACAAGGAGTCTGTGGGCCGCAGGAAAATATTAGTCGCGGTTCAATGGAAAAATTGAAAAAGTCCTATTAGTGATCTTTAGAAAATGCTAGCTAACTTAAGCAAGATACAAAAAGGACGTTTTCAGAAAACCGTTTTTAGAAATTTACAGTTTCTATAACTCCAAGCAACACTTTGCGTTTACCTAAATAAGAGATTTTTCACAAAAAATTACACCATGGAAATCCAGTAAAGACCAAAAACGTAGAGTAAACTCTTCGAGCTGCAGATAGTCTATACTTGAGGAATAAGTACTTGGAATGCTTGATGCGACAATTGCCATCAACTAATTGCGTTTTTCATGCAGCCAATACGTAGTTTCGGACATTCCTCATAAGCGACATGCAAAAATAGGTCTTGTATAAAACGAAAAGTATGTAAATAGTTTTGTTCATCTGATAACTGTTTTATTGGCCCTAATTTACTAATTGATCTTCACAGCATCATATGTAAACTGAGAAGGTTTCATAATCTTATTTTTCAAATTTTTTTGTTTTTCATTTTAGTTAAGAAGTTCCTTCACAAAAGCTTTTTCACGTAACGCTAAAGTTACCAAAGTACAATCAGCTGCATCTGCAACTGCTGTCGGTATATCCGATTCAGTTGATCATCAACTCATGGAGCATAATCAAAGCCAAACGATTATATCGAATTCAAGAGGAGATGGATCGCCGACGATATCTCCAGGGACTACACAGAACGTGACACGTTCGAATTCCGTCACCGATCCCAATTTACAAGTTAAGGAATTACAGAAGCAATTGCGTGAAAAGGATCTAGTTCTTACAGATATCAGATTAGAGGCACTCAGTTCCGCACATCAACTGGAAAGCTTAAAGGATACTGTAATGAAAATGAGGGTAATGTATCATACTTTATCAGATATTTTCAAAATGAACTGTATTCAGCCCATATTGATGCTTTCAGTTTAGCGGTTTCGCATCATATAGCAAAGTCAATCACCTTTTCCATAATTGGCTTTCTTTCTTTGATATTTTTTTAATTTTTTTTAGTCAGGCACCATGCGTTTTGGTCTATGGAGTTTTACTATCAAATCGTGTCGCTGTTTGCTACGCCAATAAATCCTTTACTATCGCTACTACTCAAACAGCATTCGTAGCGTACATTTTGGGTTTTAGATCTTTCAAAAATTGGTTGTTTTATCATGAACTCCGGCCAAACACTGGAGCCTGAGCTCCTGCATAAACAAAACTTTGGCATAATAATACCGTTAATGCTCTTGTTTATATCAAAGCTTGGCGCTGACAACCGTCGAGGGATTAGTAATTGCAGACACTCGTCAGATCTCTACCACTATCTTTTATGTCGACAGCATTGCCAAGAGGCCAAAGATTCTTTGGGTTCCTGTTTTTGTGCCTTTTTCTACCAGTTTGGCAGGGGAAAATAGAAGGTGAAAGAACGAAAGAGGAATATTTATGATATCCCAAATCACCTTCTTCTTCCATCCAAATAGCTCAAAATCTATAAACAGTTGCTATATTTATTTCAAATAATTTAGATGTTTCCTTAATCTATTTCGGAGGAATTTATGTACTCAACAAGTCTTGTACTTTCAGTCCATTTTGTCCATTTACGCTCGAGGACCCTTGGCACTTCTTATCCAACCAGTCAGTCCGATTATTCAGGACGAATTGCTTTCAGTTATTCTTAGATTCAGATTGCTAACATTTGTCATTTCGGCGGACATCAAACAGATGTACCGTCAAATTATAGTCTATGATGATGATACTAAACACTAAAGAATTCTATGACGGTATGACAATTTCGATGGAACATTGGCAGCTCCAGTTTTGGCTACGTGCCTTGCATCAGCTTCCACTTGTTAAGGAGTCTTGTTCTACGGCATCTAGAACGATCTGGAAGGATTTTTACGTCGACCATTTGCTCTTCGGCGATGATTCATTGGATCAGCTAGTATTTACTTGTCAGGAAGTAAACAGTTTTCTGGTACAGCTAGTGAGTACTTGCTGGGCCCTTGGCAGCTAAGGACTTACCAAGTGCACGCAAATCTAAAATATTTGGAGGATAAGAACTCTCAAAGTTATCACAATAATTAGAAGGATCTACTAACTTGTATTTAGATAAGGGCCTATTGAAGTCCTGTTTTCGTTTACTTGCACCACTTTCTTTGAAGATTTCAGGTGATGAAAGAAATACTTCTTCAGGAAGTGCTTAGTTTTTAGAAGCAAACATCGCCTGAGGATTAAGATCATTTCCCTTTATTTAAATATTCGTTGGCTTTGCAACATTATCACTACCTAACAGTTAGTGAAATAACACTAAGCACAAACAACTCAATAAAATTACAAAAAAATGCAGCCACAAATTCTTCAAAAACTTGTCGTTAAACGAAAATATTGCTATTTGCTACCAGGAAAACTTCCATTACATTATGTTATTTATGGAACCGTTTACCCGATGTAAAATTTACCTGATGAAGAAAATAAGTTGAAACCGGTAGTAAATAAAATTTAATAAACAAAAAAAAATATTTTTTAATGAAATTTAAATAAAAGGCTTGTTGCCTATCAAAGCAACAATCAAAATTTTGTAACATTATGAAGAAGTGGATGAAGCTTTTACAATCAGTGTTGTCATAGTTACAGACAAAACGAGGACAAAAATAAAAAATGATATTACAGACTTCTGATAGCTTTCCTGAAAAATATTTTTTTCACGATTGGTTTTAGGAGCAAGTGAGTTGAACAAAAGATATCCAATAATTTCAAATCAGTAATAAAGTTGTTGTTTTTGCAGACGCATAGAAATTAATTGAAATTACATTTATGGAATTAGATATGTAAGAAGTAATTGGTTAAAATATAGTTATATAGATAAAAAAACTGTAAAAAAAAAGAATGGGGACGAGGGAATTTTAAAGCGGGATTGAGAATAGGATATAAGAAAAATAAGTTATTTTCAATGGGTTTCCCTTTCTGTTCACGCATCATGGTTTATTGAGAAATTTTAGATTTGGACAAATGATGAGGAAATTCACGGGAGCAGGATATTTGCTTATTCAGTAATACCCAACGTATTCACCAATCCGAGTGCATACTTCATACACTGTATTTAAACTATTGGTGAATGCTTAGGGATCGATTCTCTGAGTTTTACTCAATTTGTTTAGTTCACAAGCCAGCTAAGCCAGTGATGACGTCACACTCTACTGCTTTTAGCTTGAAATTTGAATGTTGATTGGGCATGGGCCAAGAGCCTGAACGAGGGATTGTTCGTAGATCTTAAACAAAGATTTGAATGTAAACGAATGTAAAGATTTCAATGTAAGAATGTAAACAAAGATTTGAGGTTACGCTTTTATTATGATAATTATAATTGTTTAGGTAATAATATTACAATCGCAATAAATATCTAAACACCGGGCACACGTGCTGTTAGTTCGTCAACCATGATCGTATATATCGTCACCCAACATCAATAGCAGAGGATTTCGAACGCCGCGTTTTAGCTTACGAAAAATAGATAGTAATGCACTCTCAATGAATGTGTAAACAAGCTACCAGTTAGATGTGCTTATTCATATAACTTTGTATATCGTCACCATCTCGACATTAGTGACTATAATATTTGAGGTTATGTGCGTTGTTAAATAATGATGTTAACTTTAAAATGATGAAAGTTACTACTGAATGGTTTTTTGTATTATTTTTCAGAGCGAAATGTTAAGTTTGAAACAAAACAATGAACGTCTACAGCGAATGGTAAACGGTCATTGTCCGCCCGGAGCAACCGGACTTTCAACACCAACTGCAATTTCTTCGAGTGCCTCAATGGATCCACTTTTAACTGATATCCTGCCATCGTCTGCCTCATGTACAGCTGGTGTTGGAACAGCAATTATGCCAAATGGTGCTGCTGTCATTATAGATGATGGATGTACTATTACTGGGGTCGGGTCAACGATTGGAGGACCAGATGGTGAACAAGACGGGAAAGTGATTACTATTTCGGTGTATCTCGGACAACCGCAGACTTTTACTAAGTAATTCACACACTAATTTCATTAAAACTAAAGTAAAAAAATCATATAATAAGTACAAACGTGACGTAGACAGAAATTTCGCTGCGGAAATTAAACTTATTTTTAGAAGACTTTCAAGTTTATTTATAAGGACTGTACGTTCCGAATTTTCAGTTCCTGGTCCGATTTTTTACAACTCGTTTTTTCATCCCGAATTTATTGCATTTGTCCCGATTTTTCGAAAGGATGCGTGCCAACATCTTAAATATAATTTAAAAAACACTGAAATGAGAAATATGCGAAAGAATAAGCCCGCCAGGGTTGCATGTGCGGCCTGAAGAACATTATTATAGGAAGGTGCTTGAGAATGGGGATGATAAATATGGGAATAGATAACCAAAAAAAAAAGGTCATCACCCACAAAAAAGGCACTAGGGAAATCGAGGTTAGATTTTCTAACTTAATTTCATGTTTTAAACGTGCGGCCCGTGTAACCTAGCAAACAAATGTCTGTGACCCGACGAAGTGGCCCGCTTCACCAATGTTAAAATCTGGTCACCTTACTATTTAGCATTCGTTAATATTCAGTTATATAATATTTAGTTATTACAAGTTTGGGGTTCTTTTGGTTTTTTTAAATTAAAGTTTATATATACAGGTGCTCTTTTCTATACAAACTTATTTTAAATTTTTCTCTATTAAGAGACATTTTACAACCAAACGATACAAAATAGTCTATTTAGTTTCGGACTAATTTGACTTTGAAAAGAAAATTGCATTATTTTAAATGAAAGTTGGAGAAATAAATTAATTGTGGAACGAATATAACAGTAAGAAACTTTCATTTTGACAGTTTGGATAATAAAATATTTGTTATTTATAGTTTGAATAATTAAAAGTTTATTTTGAGCAATAATTTTTTTTTCCGGAATTTTTGGTAACACTCTGTATATATCTTTACAGATTTAAATAGCTCTCCGGAAGCTTCTGTTTGAAGCAATACCGTATATGAGGGGGTCAATTTCAACGGTACCTCACATACAAGATATAAAAAAAGTGTAAAATTTCTTCAAGGTCACTTAGATTAAAGAAACAAACATCAATAAAGGTTTAGCAATATTAAATAGCTCTCATGATTCTCTGTAAAAATATATCAATAATTTTATAAGCTACATCTAAGAAACTATAATAGTTTATTAGAAATAGCTTATCAAAATTTCAAAATCTTCAAGGTCACCTAAAATAAAGTGTTACTCTGGTTCAACATCACCATACGAAAAAGGCCATAAACAAATATTTTACATGATCAAATATTATAATTTTATTCTATTCTAGTTTAATACATGTAATCAGTGGCGGAGCCAAATTAGAATTTTGGGAGGGACACACACTGGAGCCGAATATTCCAATTTAATCCTTAATTAGCGGTGGATCCACGGAGTCGGAGATAGGCGATAAAATGTTATTACTTGAAATTGTCAATCGCAACATTTAATTCTTCTCTATCTCTTTACAGTATATGCATACATGAAGTTTTTTGATAGCTTTAAAAGATATTCTAAATCATAATAAAATGAAAGATTCTTCATAAATCATTATTTTTCTTGGTTTCTTGAAAATTTCTTCTAAAACTTCGTCAACTGAAAAATCTGAATATTTTTAGATGCCTAACCATTGAGCCTTTCTTAACCTGCTGTATTTCGCAAGAAGGTTTCGATCCTTTTCTAAGATGAAAAACTTGGTTCAGGTGTAGCTATTGAAACGGGCAAAAGTGTCAAAAGGGCAAAAGTGCTTCTGTACCTAGGTAGGTGCATACTTCAACGTGTTCGAAAAGCAAATGAAATTTTGTTACTACATCTTGTCGCATTTCTTCGAATTCCTTCAAGGCGTCGTCTGCTAATCTCATCGCTTCTGTAAGATCTTGATCAGGTGATTCTAGTTTCCGGCTAAGTGATAGAACTTCTGCATGTACCGATTTTATGATAAAGCAGGAAATTTGAAATTCTACCGCAGAAATTGTTGTCAAAATCTGAGAAGCGGTAGATGAAGTCTCCGGATCTTTCCACGTTACAATTTCTTCAAGTGCTTTAATTACAAACGGATGCAGTTATATACGTTGATACGGCCTTATGGCTTTCAGCCCATCTTGTTGGGGATACGTATTTATGCCTTTGCTTTCAACTTTCATTTCTAGTTTTTGCGATTTCGATTTTCAAAACGTCTAATCTTTTGAGCCGGCGAAAGAGTAGGGTAGAAATGCAATAGTTCCAATAACATTTCTAATGCCAACAATCTCGCAAGCTGAATTAATGGCGAGATTCAAGCTACGGCTGCACAATGACGTATATTGATAATGGGGAAGTGGATCGGACATAGCTTGCGCTCCATGGAATTCACATTGATGTTTTTGCCAACTCTTCAGCAGTAGCTTTTGTAACACGAATAAATGCTAGGAAAATCTCTCGAAGATTTGATGATTGGTCGAAGTTCCGAACACAAATGGCAAACTGATTAATTCCAGCAATGTCTGTTGTTCCATCCGCTAATATTGAAAATCCTTGGCATTCCTTCACGTTGTTAACAATGTACCTTGTAGTAGTCAAGTTGTGGCAAATGTCAGTGATTTCATTTTGAAGTGTTTTGCAGTTGTACATAGCGTTTTGAGCAGAAAAGGTGAGATGTTGTCTTAACTCATCATCCACTTCAGCATGGTATCTTAAAATCGGTGAAAATTTTCGTCATTTGATGTTAGATCTCCTTTTTTTTCCTGCGAAGTTTCTAAGGATAAGTCGTCCGTCGTCTATGTGCCCACGTAGTACGATTCCTTGCTTGCCACATAAAATGATGGCTTTGACAATAGGTGTTAATTTCTTAATGCCACCTTCTTCGATTTTTCTTTTAGTTTAATACTGTCGAATAGTAAGCTTACTAAATTCAACAAAATTGTTCTTTCTGGAGCCCTGAAATTCCGTCTTTCGACGAACAATTCGGGGGATTGCGAAGTTTAACCTTTTCATTCTACTTTTCGACAAAACAAATACTGAAATTTCATTTAGAGGCTTAAATATAGTTAAAAGAAAAAAACCTATAGCAAAATGAAAAAAAATCCAAAATTTAGACAAGTTCCTGGAATATATAAAAAATTTTTTTTAGGTATTATCTGGAAAGATATCAGGATCAAGAAGATCCTGAAATGATAGATAACGGTAGTATGAATTCGTCAACAACGGAATATGCTATTGCAAGAACTACAATATGTGCGGCCACCTCATGGGCACATCTGGATAATGCTGTACGGAGAGCTTTTAAACAACATGTTGCGAGATTGGATCCTGGCGGTGGACTGGGTTTAGGTAATGTTATTTATAATTATACTTACTTTTATTTTGACATGTAATAGAGGTTCGTAATTAAACGCGATTGTTTTAATAAAACCCTATTCACACTCAGAAACTGCCGACGTTGGTAGCAACTGCAATAGACGTGACGCAAATAGGGTCAGTGTTTGCGAACCACACATTCCTTTGCACCAAGTAGAAGGCGTTTGATGTTGTGCAGACTGCCAAAGGATGTTGTGTGTGAAGAAACCAGTGTGATCTCTGAAATCTCCGACATTTTGCAACACTTCTCCTCGGCCTCTTAGAATGTTCAGATGAGCTGCTTACTTTTGAATTAGTTGAGCCCTTCTAATCGCTTTACATCTGTCAACCTCTGCCCCGAGTATCTTGGATGCAGGATGTTGGCTGCCCAGTGAATCGGCTGTAGGCAAGAATCGTAGCGCTTGTTGAAACATTCCCAAATTGGTCGTATGTCGCGAAGACAAGAGAAATGACTGAATCGTCAAAATCACTAAGCAGCCGTGCCTTATCTTTAATTTTGCCTACGGCATCTACAAATGTTGCTGTTTCTGACTTCTATAGCGTCCGGAAATGGAGAAAGTAAATTATTTAAAAACCGTACTAGCTCCCGAATATCTTTATTTAGAACGCGTTGGCGCGCTTGTTGATAGCTAGGTCCATTTTAAGCACGGTAGTCTGTAGCGGGTATTTTTCAAGAAACGTAAATGAATCAGGGCGTAAGCAAATCTAGTTTCAGGTGGTATTTTCAAAGTCACAGCCGACTTTCCGCACTTTTCCTTCTGTTCATTTTTAAAGACAGCAAGTTTCACATGGGAAAACTTGATTTCTGAGAATTAGCAAAAGCTATTTAAATCAAAATATTACCGAAATTTACCGTAATTTACCATAAGGTACTTAAGTTATGGTATAATTGAATACTGGTAAAATTGGAACACTAGTATTCATACATTATTTAAATGCCATTTTTAAAAAACTAGTCAGTAGCCCATTTAGGGGAGCGGGTTCATAGGCACTCTATTCAAAATTTAGATTATACTTAAAAGTTTATCGAAGTGTCTCATGTAGATTCATCCTATGTTGACAAGTCACATATCGATTAGCCACGGAACCTATGTTCAATGTTCAAAACATCTTCAATGACCAAAATAAAATTTCAAAAAAATAGAACGTACTATATTGAGTAATACGGATTAAGTGTTTTTTGGGGCATTCGACGCTTCCCCTTAAATCCGGCTCTGCTTTTTAGTATGTCGAATTGTTTTATGTCGATTCGCCCTGTGTCCTGAGTATGTGGATTAGTCACGAAACCTATTTCTACTGTCGCCATAATATTTAAACAAATAACACAGGAAAAGCGATATTTAATTTCACTTTGGTTTATGGAATTTGATTTTCTAATTTGCTGGGATACTATTAATACAGAAACCAGACGAATCCAAGGAGGTCCACAAATAAACATATCATTGTGTGAGCAGTACAATACTTTCTTTGTTGAAGACTCTGAAATATTAACAACTCCGCTTAATATTTCGATTAATCAATATCACACGGCAGTAAGAATACAAACAACAGGAAAATCGATAGTATTGGAGTCGATTAATCAACATCACAAGGTAGTAAATAAACAACAGAAAATCGAAATTGTTGTTGCCACCTGCAGAGGACGAAGTTGAAACTTGTGCTGGATTTACATAAGAAAATATATCAGAAGAGTAACACAGAGAATTGGTTGTGTATGAATGATGATAACAATTGTGAATTGTGGTATATGAATTGTATGAATCGTTATCAAGTTTGGACGAGGATGTAACAGAAACAGCAAGTAAGAACGCTAAGAGATTCTGGAGTAACAAATACACTAATGATATAATGAAAAAGCTTCTTAAAATGGAAAATAATTATACCAACATTTTGATCCTGCTTCAAAAGCAGCAGGAAGAAAATAAACTACTTCGTGAGGAAGTAGAAAAGCTTAAAACAAAAAAAAAAGGTTGAAGATGTAATATTGGAGCTTAATGAAAGAAAACGTAGGGAGACTGATACAATTATTTACAATACTATTGAAGAAGACGGTAATGAAGCTGAACAAGAACTCATTAGAAAATATTACTAACAACTACAGAAAACTTGAACTTGAATGGTGTAATTTTTTTTTGGTTGGGACAATTACGTAGTAATTCCAAACCGCGCTCGATCAAAGCGATATTGAGCACATTGACTGATTGTACCTCGAAATTGTAAGAAATTAATAAAGTCTATGTATTTATGGATCGATCACGAATGAAACAAGATTATAAAAGAAAATTAATGATGAGCTGAAATTATGAAACTGGAGAAACTGATCTAATTATCAAATACACTCTTGGGCAAATAGATCACTGGCCTCATGTGAAGTGTATCCAAATAACTATACAGTGGTTAGGTGTGACAGGAAGAGTGGAGGAGGAGTTTTATATACAGCAAGATCGGCTATAAGTATGGAACTACTAAATTATCAAACTGTACTTAATGCTGAATTATTGTACACTACCCCTGTTCAAACCCGTCGACACTGTGATATAGGCAAACGGGTTTTTGATTTTATAGCATAAGTTTTCAAAATTTTACATTTTTAGTTATTGTTGAACTTTACTTATTAAAATGTTAATCTAATTTGAGTCATAATTTTCTTTTTGATCAACCCTGAGCATTGTCATAAAAAATTGCCCTTGCACAAACATTTTTATGACGAAATCAATTTTTGTGCATTATTGGTTCAATTTTTTTCTGTGTCAAAAAGATAAATGATTTTTTAGAATTTAAACACGCGAAACACCTAAATAGTATTCTAAATTCTAACGGTAAACTTCTAGACTTAATACATTGAGAAGCCATGAACTGGATAACCAATCCATTTAAATTCATAATTCTGTCTGTAATATGTTTAGAATATGTCTGCAGACTGTAGTATGTCATATTATATAAGTAATTGTCTATTTAAATTTTACTCACGTTTTAATAAATAAATAAGTTTAATGGTTGGTGTTTTAAAAACTTTGCTCCATATGTGACTATGTTACATTACTTTTCAAATTCACATGAAAATCTTCTCCTTAAGCTGATACACTATGGGTTTCAGGGAGTTGCGTTACAAATCATTGAGTCATACTTTCAATATACAAAGCAAATAAGAAAATAATATGAAGTATTGAACTTACCAAGAAGAATAAACCTGGAGCACCACAAGGATCCATATTAGGACTACTTTTTTCCTCATAAATGACATGCTATTACATATAAAGTCCAAAATGACTTAGTTTTATTTGCGGTCGAGACCACAGTAATAGTATCGACTATTTGAAAAGTTGAATTGCAGGATCATTTCGACAATTGCCTACAATCACTACCCAATATGAGGATACCTTTTAAGCGAGGAAATGTACATATCTGAAATACGAGGGGGACAAATGGGAGAAGCTTGATGAACCGAAAAGATTCCTAAGCACATATGTAGACTTAAGGCTGACCTGACAACTCTGCAAAGCTATCTCGAAAACAACGTTTATATGATCAATGATCAGATATGGTATCGAAGTTTGGGGACACACAAAACATCTAATATATTGTCAAGGTACAACATGTATTGTCAAGGTACAAAATATATTTTCAAAATATATTGTCAAGGTACAAAAAAGAACCACCCGGAGTCTGGAAGGTATATCAACCACAATCTCGTGAAAACCTTATTTTATAAATAAAGCACAAAATGCTAACTGCACCTACATTATATGCTTGCAATGTACTGTTAGAAATACAGGACAAAGAAATTCTAAAACGACTAGGCGATTGTCACAGTTGTGGCACACGTTCAAGGCACCAATTACGTACTCGACAGGTAGGGTTTAGCAACTCAGAATTCCTTAGACGATGTATGAAATGGTATAATAAGTGTCCGGGATTCTGGCTGACTTTGTCCATAAAATCGTTCCAGAGTAAGCTCAAGCAATGTCCATATTCACTAGAAGAAATCCCACTGAAAAGTGCACTGGACATCGAAATATCTTAGTTTAAATATGTTAAATATATTATCTATTCAATATAATATATTATATATATATATATCTGACTATGTACATACATATATATACATACATATATATACATACATATATATATATATATATATATATACGTGAATAAATCTATTTTTAATTAATGGTTTGTAATTTATTGTTTACTTAGGAAGTGATTCAATCGCCCTGTATAAAGTAGGAGAGGCGGAACGCTGTGCCAATGATACTGCACCACCTGATCTCCTCCCTGTTGGATACGCAATAGGTCGTGTTGAAATCGTACATATCGTACTCCAACCGGTAGCTGCACTTGCTTTTGAGGCATTAGTACCTAAAGGCGTTGCTCAACGTCTGGTATCATTATTGGTCGAACATCGGCGATTGGTGCTATGTGGAGCTCCTGGTACGGGAAAAACACATCTTGCTACAAGATTAGCCGAGTTTCATGCACAAAGTCTTGGCAGGGATCCGGCTGAAGCGGTCGCTACATTTAAGTAAGTTTATAGATTTTATTTAGCAAGCTTTAGATATTTTCTAATTGAGACTCTTTTTTAATTTTAGTACCCTAATTTTGAAATCACTTCATTGAATGTTGAAATCATTAAACACTAATTACTATAAATTAAAATATAGCAAAATCTTTTAAGTCGTGTGCTCTGAACAAAGTGTTATTAAGGTATCCGAATTTTAGAAAGAGTTAGAATGGGGTTTAATAAAAACAAAAGGTTGGGAAATGTTGGTTTAGAGGCTCTAGAAGTTTTAAAGCCTCTATGGATTTTGTGATCATCGCCAACTAGACGATTTACAAAGCAATTTGTGGACAAAATATGTACAATAGGCGATAAATCAATATGATTTAGCGCCAAAACATCATGACATCAAAACAAAAATACGCTGTTCTCCTTTAGACTAACTTCTAACTCACTGTACATATGTATAATAGGTACACATTATAGGGCGCTCAAGACTTGTAATCCTCAACAAAATTACAATGTTTGAAATTAAGAGAAGCTAGGAGTACCACGAATAGTATCATTGACTTCGAAATACTTAACAATTGGAATACAAGAATATAATAAATGCAACAGATGGTGGAACTGGAACTTGCTAGCCTTCAAATAGAACGTGAAGATGCTCCTGATGAAGACGACCTTTTTCTCAGTGCTTTTGCGCTGAATCCGTGGCGGATCAAGATATGTCTATATCGAACAACCAATTTAGAGAGGGGCTAGGGAGTTGAAGTTATTGAAATGAAACTTGGACGTGCTGAAACGTATTTAATAAAAAGTAAAAATATATAATATGATATAAGCAAGAAGAACAAAGTATAAGAAAGATAAACTTAATAATAGGAAAGACAACGTCCTCAGTAATTAACGCGAAGGGAATGACATGAATAACAAATCAACTGACTGGCGCGTATGTCAGCAGTACCAACAATACCAACTACCAGCAGTACAGTTTCTCATTTTGCTATTGATTTTTATCAGCAACTATGTACAATTTGTTTGAATTTGAATTGAGCTGTCACAACATATATCTGGACTATTGTTATTGAAGAAAAGTTGAAAAGTTGTTCTACATTTAATTTTCTGTTATCTACCATATCCAAAAATTTTTTTTGCATCAATTGGATTAGATTTAATAAATACAATCAACGTGCCCAATTTGATTACGTATTCTAAAACTGTAAAAAAAATTCTCTTTACATTCACATGTCATAGTTATCTACTCAATTGACAGTATCAATCGATAATTAATAAATGCACTCTCGCGAGAATTGAAGACATCACTTTGGCAAGATGGGCAGTGAAACAATTGCTACAGATCAAGATATTATCAACTGAAATTTTAAACTTAATTTACATATTGTTACTTAATTTATGTTGAATAGCGTACTTTCATTTGTGTTGCCGCATACTTTTTCGAATAAAACTCTAGGTAAGCGTGCATTTGTTTTTAATTTGCAATTTATGTCGTTAATTGATTAGATAACTATGACATGTGATATATCATTATAGAGGATTTTGGCAGGTTTAGAATGCCCAATAAAATTGGAGACTTCTATTTAAAATTTTGAATGCATTTGTGAAATCTAGTCCATTTGATCCTTAATTGTTTTTTAGCTATAGAAGATAATTGGCCAAGCTGTTTTCTATAACATTTCTAAAAAGAATCCGTGAAATACTAAAATCAAACAGACTGTATACAAGTCCCTCTCCGAAATGAAATCTACCTTACGTTCAACAAGTTTTATCAAAAGTTGTCTAGTGAAAAGTAGGGGTTTTCATCGAAAAGCAGAATTTAAACTCCTCCTGAAATGAAAAGCTTACATACCCCACTGAGAGTTACAATATATGAATTTAATTCTTAGGTACCTGGTTATATTATATTATGAGATATTATGAACATTCTTAATTAAGTTTCATTCTATTCTTCATCTTTTTAGCGTTGACAATAAATCCGGAAAGGAATTAAGACAATACTTAGCACATCTTAGTGAGCAGGCAGCTGCAGGAAATAATAACGACTTGCCATGTGTTGTTGTTTTGGATAATTTACATAAAGCTGGCCCTTTAGCAGATGCTCTTGGCTCTTTGCCAAGGAATTTACCATGTTTGTTAGGTACGTACTGTTTTTATTTCTTTTAAACACA
>WYDF02074116.1:0-11353 GCA_009867245.2 Adranes taylori
GATAAACGGACTTCAAATTTGAAATCAGCACATTCGAATTAGTATAAAACAGATATTGGCTTTCATGAATTTTTTTAGTGTTGTACAGTGTAATCAGTGTATGTCTCCAGATTAATAACTTGAATATCTCTTCTGATTCGTTCTCTTTCACATTCCATCAACGATTGTAAATATCGAAATTTCTGATAACCTTTCACGTAAGTCGTATTTTCATCATCGGCAAGATGATTTTCTATTAAGTCATTTTCCATCTTCGAAATGGAGTAAGCATTTTACCTTCCGAATATAGTATTCCTATATGATATCGTTCCACATACAGAGTTCGTTCTTTCAAACCACTTTGTAGATTATACCATGATCTGACAGGTTTCAAGCGCCTATAATGTTTAATAACCGATTGATTTGGATTCAGTACACTGCATTCTTTAGGTGTAAACTCTGGAACCTCAAAACCTTGTAGTTATATAGTTATGCGATATTTTGAATGCGTGTTCGTGTTTTGGCTGAGACAATTATATCACGACTGAACTCTTCTTACTTGTTTAAGTTATAAAAATACGACACAAGCAATACGAGATCATGTGGTCAAAGATTGGAAGTGTACTTGGAACGAATTGGAGGATAGGGGCTATGCAATATTGGCTATGTGATATGGATAGGCTATGCGATATGGATAGGGGCTATGCAATAGCCCCTATCCATATCATCAAATTACCATGTCATTAGTCATCATCTGAGTTAGAGCAGTTTTCTTGCATAGGTTTATATTTGTAAATTGTATCGCTGATTATAATACGCATTTGTTTGACCTTTGAAAAGTTCATCCTCTACAATTTCTATTTTCATATCGATAACAGAAGACTTGATTGATTCGTTCTGATTGGAAACATCAGTTACGAAAATCATATAATTTCTGAAATCATTATAGCTGAATAATGGATCGTTTTCAATTCAATTGTAGTAAGAAGATTGTTAAAATTCTTGTACCTTAGAAATAATGTAGTATTGTTGTTATCAACTATTCTCAAATTTAAATTCTCATATGGATATGCTTCAGATTTGAGATAGAGTTTCATATTTCGAATATTGCAGTGATCTAGATAGGTAATTTCTCTATCAGGTTTATCTTTTCTATTTTCTTGAAATCACAAATCTTGATCGTTCTTCACTCGTTGAAGACTTTACACTCCAAATATCTTTATTCGTTTTGCATAATGCTGGAAGTTCATGAAGAGTCCATTTTCAAAAAGGAATGGTAATCGGTTCGTTTTTATCAAGTCCACGACATGTGTGAAAGCGAGTTTTATCATTTAAAGTAATGTGTGGAATTCTCCATTCGATTCGCTTTATTGTAAATTCTACATCTTTTGTGTTGTTGCACAAAAGATATAAAATTTACAATAATTCTACATCTCTACATCTTTTGTGACTACGAATCAATATTAGTTCTTGCCTTCCCATCATTATATATTTCTTGTAATCTTCAAATACACCCGTCAAATGAGCGAACGGAATTCTATTGGAAAACTCGTTGCAAGCAAGAAAATGTAACGATTGTTTATTGGTAGTCGGACAAAAAATGAAATTACGGAATTTTTTATGATATTTTCATATACAAAGCTGATTGGACACCGTGTAATAATGATATATTGGAATTAATTCCATTGCATTAGTATCTTCAATAGAACACGACGTTGCCAGATTTAAAATGTAGTAAACGTTTGAATATCTTTCAGAAACTTCTTGCAGCAGAATCTTTCAGGAATCTCAATGAAAAATGTAATCTGTATTGTATGAATTACAACAAAACAACCAATCAGAGGTCGCTATTTGACAAGTGATGGCACAGGCAGAAAATGTAGAATTTAGTATAAACTAATTTATCTATTACAATGAAATTCTGATATAGGTATTAAATAATATTTATTGATTAAAGTAATTAAATAGATTATTAAATAAAAGTCACTCATAATAAATATATTTTTAAATTTATAT
The DNA here is from genome assembly GCA_009867245.2 of Adranes taylori. Lineage (NCBI taxonomy): Eukaryota > Metazoa > Arthropoda > Insecta > Coleoptera > Staphylinidae > Adranes > Adranes taylori. Next base: position 1,996 of record WYDF02074116.1, read on the forward strand.
TTTTATATTCGTTGTATCCAATTGAAAATTGGACTCCTCATTGCCGACGGCTGGTTTAAATCGTGAAGCCAAAGTATTTGCAAATCTAGTAATACTCAATCTGAAAGAGACATATTTTAAGATTAACTTCAGTTAGTTGAATTTGAATCTTCTACTTTTTATTAATTTAATAATTTTTTTTGAGTAAATTAAATTACAACTCTTTTCAAGACAAAAAAAAATCAAAGGAAAAGGAAACATGGATGATTGTGACAGTTTATGTGAACAAAGGTTGAAGGGCATTTATGGGAATATTGAGTGAGTTGTTAAGCGTACAAAGAGATATTTTAGCGTTAGTAACAATAATGGGAGACTGGAATACGAGGTTTGGAGTGAACGGAGGTGGAAGAGGAATATGTGTAAAGGAAGTTGAAAGATAAAATAATAAATCTGAAGGGAAAGTGGCTGTTAGAATGGATGGAAAAGGTGGAATTGACTGTGGGGCACGGATGTATGAATGGAGTTTGGGATGGAGAGTTAATATTTCGAGGACATGGATGCAGATCAGTTATTGATTATATGATTATGTATGATACTGCAAGAGTATACTGCTCAGAATATATAAGGATAGGGAAAAGGATGGAGTTTGATAACTTTTCGACGAAATGTGAATCGAACTCTGAGAAACGAATTTATAAGGAAATAGAGGGTGGTGAGCATGGTAACCAAACGTCTTCAAAATAGGTGCGTTCCACCCGAAAATATCTACGGAATCATAAGGGAGTTGTTTCCAGAAAAAAGTAACACTGATAACAATTAGCCCATTCGACTTTTAGAAAATGGAGTATCTTTTAGTCTAAAAGAACGGCAACAAGCAATCGCCAAAATAATGGACGCCAAAGCATCTGTCCCTGATGGAATTTCTGGTCCTGTCCGTGATGGAAAGAGAGTGCTCGAAGGAAAAGAAACACCACCGTATCTATGCGAAATTCTTTTTAGCTACCTCTCAGTGAGAGTCTTCCGCTATACTACAGCTAAGGGTATAGAGCGAAAAAGAAAGATTAGCTGTGGAGTTCTACAGGCCCAAGTTAGTCCTTGGCACAACTCTGTGGAATGTTATGTATGACGACTTGCTTAGACTAGTGTACCCAAAAGGTATTAGGCTGTTTACTTTTGCTGACAATGTTGCTGTTATGGCAATTTCCAGGACTGGGCAAGAGCTCGAACTAAATCTAAATGCAGCAATTAAAATAATCAGGCGATTGATGGCTTGGAATCAACTCCAATTAGCACCTCAGAAAACTGAGGCTATATGGCTAACTGGACGAAAACATTAGAGTACTCGGACATCCTGTGTATTTTAGCAAAGAGGTAAAGTACGTGAGTGTAGGGCTTAATAAATCACTGCAATTGGGTGCCCATGTAAAGTATGCGACTGAGAAAGCAGGTAGAGTTAGTACTTACATGTACAGACTTAAGCCCCGCACAGATGAGGCTGGGACTGCTAAGCGTAGACTTCTATATAGTCTAGTAGAGTTTGCTGCTCTGGTATGGGCAAGCGCTCTGGCAACTACCTGCACTGCTAGAAAGAGCTCTACGGACTGGGCTGCTATGAGTTACCAGCGCCTACAGTACGGAATCTTCTGACTCACTCTGTGTTATTGCTGCAGTTGTACCAATAAAATTGTTGGCTCTAGAGAGAGGAATTGCGTATCTTGGGGACACAACGTCCAAAGAAGAAAGTCCAGTATCATTGGAAAAATGGCAATGAGAATGGGAGAGTTAATTGAAGGGCAGATGGACATATCGGCTGATGGATACCCAATGTCCAAGGGTGGTGTGAAGCCAAATGTGGTAATCTCAGCTAAGAAATATTTTCGAAACAAAGAAATATGTTTGTTTCTTTGATGTAGATTTAATCAATATGATATTTCAAGTAAGAAACTTACAATTTGCAAATGAGCAAATCATATTTGAGCCACACTCAATGCATTTAACAAACTAAATGTTTCTATCGATCATCGAACATATAATGTTAATTAGTGTCTCAAAGTTTAAATGTTTAAACGTTTTAAACTATGCATATTTGTGTATTAGTCGTTTGCATATTCTGTTAGCAATAAATCTTTTGAGCTTGCATTATGAATTTGAAAATTTGAATCTCACTCAATGCTAACGGGGCATGGTAGTTTTGTAGAATATCTCTTTCGTATTGGTGAAGGAGCATCCGATTGCTGTGAGTACTGCAGCGGTGTCTACAAAGACAGTGTGGAAAATACCATCTTTAGCTGCGAACGTTGGAACGCCGAAACTCAGAACTTGGAACGTCGTCTAGGTACCGACTTTTTTAAGGCCCGTATTGGCAATAAGATTGCTCAAAACGAATAAATTTGAAATGCCTTTTCTAGATTGACGACAGATATCCTAAGTCAGAAACCATCTCGAGAGCGAGAGTGGACCCAAGCAGAAAACAATAAGAGGCATGGTGCGCATGGCTCTCAAAACCGCTGAGACCGTTGGGTAGCAAGAAAGTGAGAGCGACAAGTACGGACGGTAAAACAGATAGGGCAATAACATCTGGCCATTCTGATTGAGTTAATGTGTACAAACGGGTCTCGACAGAATGAGTTGGTCCCCAAGTGGTTTTAGTGGGTACCGCTCGTGAGACATGGATTTCCGTGGGTCATGAGTGAATCCCACATAACCATAGTCCGACCAGCTGTAATAGTCGCTCGGCGGCTTTCCTCTCGGTGAAAAAAAGGAGGGTGGTGAGCTAGGAGTAGTATATAGTTGCAACGAAGGACAAAAAATAAGAATGACACGGATGCTGGAAAATGTAAAATTGGATGAGATGGGAAGCATGTATGAGGAAGAGATAGTGAAAAACTAGAGATAATGAAAAACTTGAACAGAAATAAAGCATCGTTTGGAGGTTGGATAAGAAAGAAAAACAGGGTAAGGGAAGTACTAAAAAGGGCGAGAAAGGGGGAAGCATCCTGGAAGGAATACAACAAAGAAAAGAAGGAATGGAGAATATGAGATGTAAGGAGATGAATAGGAGGTGACCAAGTGATAGCTTTGTAAGGGCCTTTGTTACACTTGGCGCGATGATAGCAGTTTTTTTCTATTTGTCACCGTACTTAATTAAATTAAATACGGGTAAACTTGGGGTGATTTATTTTAGAACAGCGGGTGGTAATTAAAGAAACGATGAGCATAACGTCTAAGTAAGACATCTCGATTTATTGATAAATTAGTCAGTCTTATATATCAAACTTAAAACTACGTAACTGTAAATAGTAAGCAATAAATTATACGTCATGTAGTTTAGACCTTTAAATGTCTTAGCTGACTTTTTCTTCACATAGATGGATCTTGTGCGTAATAAATGCAAGCTAAGTTTACTACTGTGCAGCCATGTCCGCAGTGACTTTAGTGCCCCCCGTCCCCCGAAAAGTCGCAGTTGTACTTGTTGAAATATGTTTTGCAATTAGATTTTTCTAGAACACCCTCCCGAAAATTATTTCTGCGTACGTCCCTGCTACTGTAACATATTATCTTTTTCGATTTGCGAAATACTAAACATGAAATTGATATGTAGGTCTTTCAGCTTATATCAATATTAATTACATCATGTATGCATAATTGTTTTAAAAACATGTGTAATAATTTGTTTTGCATTGCTAATAGGATTCTTTTCTATTAAATGGTTTTTAGAGGATTCATTTTTATTTATGAGATTTTAATAAATCTAAATATACTAAATGCCATAAAATATAAGTAATAACAATACATTAAATCAGAAATAATACCATGAAAAACATTATAGTGGAATATATAATCTATTGATTTGCAACGTTAATATATTTATGACGAACGGAGTATAAACACCGTAGTAACTTATCTTCCAGATAACCCCACTGATATAAGGGCAATGATATTCATTTATCTTGGAGTATAATCAGTGGCGCGTTATACTAGTAGGCAAAAAAGGGCCTCTGCATTTTAGGGGCTTCAAATTTACACTTCTTGTATGTAAAGAAAATGCAAGTTATTGTATAGAGCTGCTCAGCTATGAAAACAAATAAAGAGCGCTATAGTTGAACTATTCAACTGACTTGTTCCGAAGTAATTTGCCAATGTGCAGCGCTGCCTATAGGTTGAACCAAATCTGCCTAGGGCCTTGCAACTTTGACTAGGGCCTCGTAACTGTATAACGCGCCACTGAGTATAATCACCGTAGTTCTTATCATCCAGATAACTCCACCGGTCTGAAAGTTAATATAAATTTATTAAATGTTGTTCTGAGATATCTGGGAGCATAGGAACCGTGACTTCCAACCTCCAGATATCCCTATCGATTGTAGTCAAAGCTACAATGCTTATATTAAATGTATACTAGAGATATCTGGAAACATAGGAGCCGTGGTTCCCATCCTCCAGATATCTCCTTTTAATAAACAATAATTTAAAAGTTGAATAAGGCGATTAAATTATGATTAATATGAATATTCAACAACATTGAAATATAAATCTGTGAAATTAAATGAAATATATACGAGTATGTAATGTCTTGAAGTCTACAGATTTGAAGCACCAGTCTGTGCACCAGATTTTGGAGTCTCCAGACATTACCATGTTTACATGTAAACAAGAGGTAAACAATTTAAAAAGTGAGAGCGTTGCGTGGACGTATCTGAGGGAATTGGAAGTCAGGGGAGTAGGAAGAGAGAAAAGTTTGATAAAGTTGAGCAAATGGAAGGAAAACGTAAGGGAGAAGCGGAAAATTGAATGAAAATAGAGGGAATTGTGAATCGAGTGGTGGAGGAGGATATCAGAGTGGAAGAAGTGAAGAAGGAGATATTGATAATCGAAAGAAAAATTGCGCCAAGGCCTGACAGGTTGCCGATGGAAGTATGGGCATGTTTAAATGAGAATAGGATAAAGGCTTTAACCAGTGGTATAAATGAAAACATTATCTTTTTAATCAACCAAATGTTCAAAAACATTAGCAATTTTAAATATTTTACAAAATTTTTCGCCCCTATGAAATTTCTTGGCGCACCGGTTGCATGACGCTGATTTAGCATAATGAGGTCTTGCATTATGCAGCAGTAATGATGCTGTTGGTCCACCTCAAAGTGGAAATTATTTGGATTTGTTAAAATTATTAACCAAATTTGAGCATAAAAGAAATGAGAAAGAAATCATATAAAGGAATAGCAAATCTCCGGAATTTTTTGAACATTTTGAACGAAATCTGTTGAACATTTCGTCAGTAACTAAAAATTTATTTACATTAAAAGATTTTGCTCAATGCTAATCGACGTTTCGATCCTTTGATTAATGATCTTCTTCAGAGCTTTATTGATGTTACTTTAAACGAAGAAAATTTATGATGGTATTGAATCCTTGAAATAACGATCTGCATATATTATGCATATATTAGCAAAAATCTTAAGTGTAAAGAAAAGTTTTTGTTTCTGATTTATTTGATGATAGACCTATCGAACGAAAGTAAATAGGTACATTTCGATACCTAGGAGCTGTCGTGGATGAACAAAGTGATCCAAAGATCGAGATCAAGGCTAGAAACGAGCAGACTCGCAGAACTTTCACCAGCATGAAAAACGTCTTCATCGCACGCGATCTAAGTCTTCAGCTCTGTGCCCGATAATTGTGCTGTTACACTTTTCCTGTCCTACGGATGCGAAAGCTGGGCATTCAACCAGGAGATGGTAAATCGTATAGACGCCTTCGAAATGTACCTATATCGAATGATATTAGCATCTCATGGATGGCAAGACCTACAAACTTCAGCATGATGGACAAACCTTTAGAGCTGATGAGAACTGTCAAGGAAAGGAAATTGCAATACATCGGGCACATCATGCGTGATGCAAAGTATGACACCCTCGGTGATGAAAGTATGATCATTGAAGGGAAAGTTCAGGCCAAACGATCTAGGACGACGCCAGAATTCATGGCTGGAGCATCTGAGGAGTTGGCTCGGATGAACAGGGGGAAATGTGAATCGAGTGGTGGAGAGGAATTCAGAGGATATCAGAGTGGAAGAAGTGAAGAAGGAGATATTGATAATGGAAAGAAAAATTGCGCTAGGGCCAGAGAGCAGTTTCTCGAGTCAAAATAGCTAATTGGATTTCCAACTTCCGTTATAAGAAGAAGATTTATTTGTAAATGAGAAAAGTAGAAAGAATTGGGACATTCTAAACCCTTACCAACGCGAACACTTCCTCATGTTCGTGAACATCTCGCGACATCTCGCAACATATTCCGGTTTCATGGCGCGGCGCGGCGTGAGCGTCAAGGTTTAAAACGATATAAATGTAACTAGACTTAGAAAAAGTTACTAGATCCTACGAGGGGTATACGCAAAACTACTGTGTCGAGGCATTTAAAAAATTGAATATTACTAGTAACTAGATTTTGTAACTAGATATATTACCAGGGTCGATTAATAACAATGTTCTCATTATGTTTTAATTAAAAATATGTTCAGGTTAGTTGGAAGTCAGCATACGCAACATCACAGTGCAATTCATTTATGTGATGGTTGTTTAACATTCTTCTATACAGGGGAACAATTAAACCGCCATATACAATTTGATTGTAAATACTACCAACGACAGACATGATTAAAGATAAGTTTGTAAGGGAAAGACCCGGTAATATTTTATCATATGAAAATTATTTTAAGCAATTAAAAGTTCATTTTGTGGTGTATGCTGATATTGAATCGTATCAAGCCCCTATTCCGTTGTGCAATCCGTCTTCTTCCGAATCCTATACTCTTGACACACACGGGCATGTCACACAAGGCCACGGTATTGCCAAGGAAAAAGAATGCCGATGTTAAATAAATAGAAGAAAAAAAAATTAAGTTAAAGATTTATGCTCAATATTAATCGATCTGTTAATTTAGGATCTCTTAACGGCTTCTTTAATGTTTATAAATAGACTTCATGAATTGTTATCCCAAAAGTTACGGAGATTTCGTTTATTAATTACAGTCATATTGGACATGAAATTAAGAAGTTGAAGTACTATTCAGTAAGATTGGACTCTACTCTAGTCATTTTGACTAACCCTGATAATGAGCTACGTCTTGCTACCTGGAATTGTCAAGTAGAAAGATTTGTGAATTTCTTGGACCTGGAATGTTACACTGCCGAACAGATCGCCCAAAATTTTCTCGTTTTATTATAGAAGTCGTTTCTTTTCTTTTGCGCACATTAAATGGCGAATAGCTTATTTGTAGCAGTGCTGTTTTATTTCGTATTTCCTAAATCAAAGCAAGATCCCCCTTGCTGCAGTCTTTGCATTGACTTAATCCCGTCATTGTTCAATTCACATTTATACTTACGGTAACTGTGGTGGCCTTCTAATTTTTCTACATCTTCCTCGCTTGTCCTTTGCAAATCCTTGTGGACATTTCTTGTAATGCATTATTTCAGTGAGCGTAGGATGTTTAGTATCCTCTTCGGAACTTTCGCTGGATTCGTTCGAAGCTAGGATTGCTACATTTTTGACCGAATCATATTTCGTTCTATTTTCTTTAACATTATTGAATGCATCTCTCACGAAAGATTGTTTGATACCATAGTCATGTATAAAAACTGAAATTTTTTAATCAAAAGTAAATTGTTTTTCGGAAACATTCCTATTAAAATAAATACACTCAAGGACAAAAATATTGTCTATTTTTAAAAAATCTTTCTGTAACATTACTTTGAAGTGTTTTACGTGGTCTTAGTACCGTTTTCCTTACATATGATAGCATTTAAAACAGACGTTATAGGCGTATTGTACATAGCCTCACAAAATCGGCAAATGCAATAAAACAAGCAAATAATGAACACATTATAAAAGCATCGAACAAATAAATAAAGAATTTATTTATTTAATTTAATTAATATAAATCGAACAAAGCAAAGTTGTACGATGTATGGTCGTGCACGAGAACACAACGTTCTTTTTCTTCGTGCACTGCACATAGGGTGATGAGAGAGAGAGTCAGAGCTGATCGCAAGTGCTCGCAATGCCTCGCATCTCTAGGAAGGGGAGGAGTTAGAGTCAACAGTCGCAAGCTACATAACAACATTCCCTTTCTCATGTGTTAGAGAAAAGAGATGATGAATATATATAGCGTGCATTTGAATGACCTGCCTTTTTGTTGTTTTGTTCAAGTGGAATGAGAATACATGTCAGAAGAGATTAAGGTGATTTATAGTCTCTCGTTTTAAGCAGATGTTTTTTGCATTTTTTGTGTGTGTTCATCGAATATAGAATATGAATAAAAAATCGTACATAGCAAGCGAGAAAGCGACATAGCATGTTTTGTTCTCTCTTATGGTGTCTCGATCTCCGCGCGTATTCTTTTTTATTATAGAGTTTCGCTTTTGGCGATGTCAGATGTCAAATAAACAACTCATAGCAAGGTGGTGGAACTTGCGTTAATTGCCCTATCTAGAGGAATTTTTACGACCTCCGATTTTGGAACGAACAACTTTTAATAGGTTTATTGTACTTTGGGTGGCCTCGTCTAGCCGAGAGTTCAATGCCATCATATTTTCGCCAAACTACTTTAAATGAGTTTAATGAACTTTGAGGGCGTTACCTTCATCTAACCAGATTTTTCTATTATTTCTAAGGAACGTACACCGTTTCGAGTACTTTCCACGTAAAAGCTGCCTCCACCTTTCTGCGATATTCTTTCTGCACAAAGTTATGCGATATTATTCATTAAAATTCGGAACGGTTAAACGAATGTCTCTTCTTCGAGGAAAAACTTCTCTTCCTAACACTTTAACAGAAATTTGGACTAAGGCCCACCTAGTTATCGCTTAGTTACTGCCTCGTCACCATCCAGAACTACCGCCGGCGAAGCCGCACATAAAAAATCTCTGGTTTCAAATAAAAAGCCGGATCTTACCATTGCCATTGCCAGCAACATGTCTAATTGCCGCGGCTTAACCGAGGTCAGCGACATGGTCTAATTGCCGCGGCTTTGCCATTGCCCGCGACATGTCTAAGTCTTGATTGCCGCGACTTGTTCACGGCCAGCGGCATGCCCAGATTGTCGCGTCTTAGCCTTTGTCAACAATTTGGTCTAGTTGCCGCGGCCAGCGACTTGTCTGATTGCCGCAGCTTAACCCAGGTAAGCGACATGGTCTAATTTCCACGGCTTTGCCATTGCCAGCGACATGTCTAATTGCCGCGGCTTTGCTCTATTATATAATGACTAGTTACAACAAAGTGGATAGCATAAAAATATTCTTCGTACTTCAATACTGATGTATATAAATTTTCATGGCGATCGGTTGAACGGTGTATAAGTTGATGTACTGCAGCGCCATCT
>WYDF02074127.1:0-11353 GCA_009867245.2 Adranes taylori
AAAGGAAACTAATAAGAATTAAATTATTTACATGTAAATCCAAATCTATTTCTTTTCCTTTAGTCGATAAAACGATACCACCATCTTGTGGAGGACCACACCCAATTTGTCATACAATATCGTCCAATATTTTTCCACTTTATTTCGTAGATTTACTTTAGTATAAATGCTCGAGCCCATTCTAGGCGCCATTTCATCATCGATAAAATTAAGCCTGGTTTTATAACAGGTCGATGGCCAGTCAGCTTTTTCAGCTAATCACCTCTGCACAATTGTTTACGAGACAACAATTCTCTCGTTGTTTATGAGCATCGTGAGTTATACGATACTCATTTTTCTATTCTGAAGGGACATATCCCTAATTTTGCGAACAATATGTGGAGTAGTTTTCGTCCACTGTTGCCTGCTCGGTCAGCCCGCAAACGCAAATGTTGGTTCAATTTTACTTTTACCCGGTTTATCACTGATTTTGAGACACCTGCAATAGTCGCTATTTGTGTCTATGAATTGTTTGTATTCAGCAGAGGAATTTTAATTTTAGCGTTTTCTCTTGGAGAAATATCTGCCCCTTGTCCATCATGATAATCTGCCCCTTATCCATATTAAATAGCTGAAGATAACTTTTAGATAGCGTCATATTAAATAGCTGATTAATATTATGAGTCCATACACAATTATAGTTCATACACTGGTTGATCCATGAGATCCAAATTATTTCGGTTAATCAATTGATTCTTAATTCCATGTAGTTCATCCAACGATTGCACAAGATTCAGTTAATCGTATTATTTATTGAATTATATCTTAATTACTTTATAAACTTTTCAAATATATTCAGCAAGGCAAACTGGAGTGATTTATGAATTTATATAGCACTTAAATCATTTATTAATAATTATTACGAACAGCATTGCAAAGTAAAGATATATGCTGCTTGAATATTATAAACTTAATTCTAATAAATACATCACTAATGACTAATAATGAGCGACTAAATCGAGAAGTTCTGCGCGCGCTTAAATATGGTCTGTTTTGGGTCGTGCTCGTATCGATGCTACGTCTACGAATAGGTACGAACTCGAATGATGCGTTCATTTACATTGATTAACATGAAGTTGGTACCTAGAGATGCGGTCATAACTCATGCATACATGGACGTTGGCCTATAGCGCGCAGCCGTCAGTTTAGTACCTGTCAATACATCTAATCCAGAAAAGGGTTACTGGACAATTGCGTGCAAGTACTGTAGTAATGAATTCTCACATCAATGTAGACAAGGACGATTAGTGCTCGATCATGCATTTCGTAAAAAGCAAGAAACGGTGCTAGGTGTTTATATGTCTCACCCATTCTCTGACGGGGGCTTTGCTTTGCGTCCCGTAGGTTATCATGTTTTTTCTTAGATTTTATATCAGTTTTTAATTTTTTTGATATCTATTTAATTAAACATGAATTACTAACAATTAAACAGTTGTAAAAATATAACATTTAATTGTTTGATTGAAAATATTAATACAAAACAAAAAATGTAAATTAAGTATCACATTTGAAACACTCATCTGATGAAATTTAATTCTCTTTGTTCCATTTGTATGAAAGTTTTAAGACTTCTTCTGAATCAACTGAAATTTGTCGAGTAATGTTAAGATACGCAAGGCCAGATATGAGCAGATTTGTCACATTTTACAATAATTTTGTAGTTAGCAATACCATTGTCGCGCAGGTCGACTCCTCCCATGTGCTTAGTAGCTGTGCTCAGCAATAATCTGTAGCTGAGGAATACCCATTTACTTTTCTTTTCTGTTATATCATTTAAGAGAGACTAGAGGCTTGATTGCGCCGTTATGTGTCTCGACTGTCACGGCAGAATTATCGTTTCATCGCTCTAACAGTATTTCGTTTTCAAATATGAAAAGAAAACTCATTATTTTCTTCCCTTGTTCTGTACACTCTTTACTGTCTCTCAAGTATTAATACTATACATTTCTCACATATTGTTTCTGTGGCGAAAAGTCTTTGTTTCTTAATACACAGAATAACTTATGCACAAAAAGACTCAAAAAATATACCATATTTAGATGTATGCTCAACAACGTACAAACAACAAGCGACATGGGGCTATAAAAAATATAAGAATTCCAGAAAACAACAAATGGATATTTAGAGACTCGAAAGATTCAGCCGAAAGATTAAAGTATGTAAATTATATATACCTGACTTACTGTTATAAAAATTTTTGTTCTTGACTTTGTGAGACTTTCATCTGATTTGTGTAGGTGAAAAATTAAATCGGGGTTGCATTGGTGACGCTTTACTTAAATGCCTAATTATATTCATGTGAGCGAAATGCTTACTCTGACACGAATATTTAGTTATTTATTCTTTAGACTTTTATTGCCTATAATGAGCGAAATGTTCACTCGAAATTACCAGACCAAGACGCAGAATGCGTCTTCCAGGTATGGCTTTTTACATGAAATCAGAGACTTTTGGTGTCCGGGTTCGCCGGTTGGACGTTCTTGATGCTGACGTGGGTAACTTGGCAGAACTTAGGCGAAATTTTTGCAAAAATTGTTAAGAATGGAGGATTTCTCTCGAATCAGGAGCATTCTTTCGGACGTTTCAAATTTTAAGTTCCGGATGTTACAGGGTGCTCCCCAATCAGATTTAAGGCGCCAACGGGCAATGAGCTGCAATCCCTCTTCTGCTGTGGACATCTACCAACCAAAGGCCATGTTGGCAGCAGCTTTTACAGCATTCGAAACGATGTATGATCCTTACAAACAATAGGAAAATTTGGTTACGTGAAAGTAACATCCACAAAGTTTATTAAACTAATTAAAAGTAGGTTGTTTAAAATACAATGGCATTGAACTGCTCATCCAGACGAGGCCACCCAAAGTTCAATAAACCTATTAGGAGTTGTTTGTTCCAAATTCTTAGGTCGTAAAAGTCCGTCTCTAAACAGGACAATGAACGGAAAGTTAACCAATCTTCATTTCTTTTTTTGAGACAGAAGTTTCTTCTATCATGACCTTTCTACTTATTCAGTTTCTTAAGGAAGATTTATTTGAACTTCATATTGTCCGCCTATGTCCGTTAATTCAATCTCAGTCTCATTCATAACTTCATCAATACTTCTTCGTTTGTCATTTCATCAACACTGCGTGGTTCATGGTTCACTGCGTTAAATTTTTCTTCAATTTTCTGCATAATACATACTCACTTGAACTAGAAAATTGTAAACAGTTTGCTTGAGCAAGATGTAAAGGATGTTGGATTATTTTATCATCTGCATGCTTGAATATTATTAAATTTTAATTCAAATGTATCAATATTGACTCTGCAGTTCATATTTTTTTATAAAACAAGTCAATTACTTCACCAGAGAAAAGAAATGTGAGTAAATATCTTGATCCAAATTTAATGATGTCATCATTTATTCTTTCAATGGATGTTAATTCATAATGTTGATAAAAGCTTTGAAAAGTAATCCATTGCTGCAGGGTTATTGAGACAAAAGAAATTAATGTTATATTTTTAAAGCTGCCTTGTTTCTGCTTTGCTCAAACTACATAAGCTGCATTTTCTCAAATTATACAGTTATATTTAAGACAGAGTTTCATTCACATTAGAATTTATTATGTCCAATCTATTGAAATTATTATTGTTATGTTTTTATAATCGTACTTTTAAATATAAAGTATTGAGAACTTCTCATTTTCAATAGTTTTTGCAAAGCGTTACTTGAATATCGTTAAGACTCATTAATTACTTAAGTAAATATGTAATGACAGCACACTAATGAGCAAAAATCATTTCAATTATAATATTATGTTTTTGAGTTAAATAACTGTAAGCGCACACACGTTTTTATATGGAGTAGTTGAGACGCGGTAATGATTGAAAAGAGATATAAGTATTAATAATATTATACCCATTCTTCCGTTGTTTTAAGTTACGATAATAGCGTATGTACATAGGTTGTGTGGCGTCCGCTTGAAGAAGGATGCATGTATAGTATGTCTGTATTAGTAAGAGATAGTTGACATACTGTCCGATTGTAGCATATATATATGAATATCATGTAAATGCAATAACACCGTGATAAACATCTGTAGACACTCATATGTATGTTACAACATCACACGGAAAAAATTAACGTGTGAGCTGCCCTCTATAGAGACCGTCTCGCGGAAAGACAGTGTCCCTTATAGCACACGCCTATAAATAGACGCACACGACCCGCGTAAAGGGATTTCTCCGTTTCATGTTCGCTAGCAGCTAACAGCCGACTAGCGAACAGCCTAGTGACCTAAGTGTGGCAGTGAGTATGCATTTGGTGAGCGCTTACATACTTTATGGTTTTATTCAGTTTCATGCGTGTGTAATATGTTTAGCCATCTTACCTATAGTCCTATACCACTGCAGTGCATGTAGCTAGCCAACGTCTGCTTTGATAGTTACAGTCATGGCGCGAACTCGACGCGTGCTTCTGCCTTGGGTTGGGTAAGCGGGTAAGCTATAGTGGCCTTCTGTTATATTTATTATACCGTTGAAGTGTATGTAGCTAGCCAACGTCTGCCTTGGTAGTTACAGTCACTGTGCGTACTTAACGCGAGCGCTGCCCTGGCTTGAGTAAGCCGTAGTGGATTCCTGCTATATTCATTACACCGCCGCCATGTATGTAGCTAGCCAACGTCTGCCTTGGTAGTTACAGTCACTGTACGAACTTAACGCCAGAGTTTGCCCTGGGTTAGGTGAATACATGTGGTTTCCTAATAATCCCGATATTGACCGTTTCTAACTTATGATAATAATTTGAGATCCCGCTGTTACATTCTCCCTGCCTAGTTGTTTTTTGTTGATTCATTATCATATCATCGTACTGTTTTACATGCACCGTTGTTATTTTAAGCTGCACCGCTATTCATTATTATTTTGTTTTTGTACCGTTAAATATAAAACCGCTTGAGTATTATTATGATGGCTTTATTCATTTCACCGCTATTATTGCATCATTGATTTAATTTGATTTTCGTTTGCTTTATTGAATTTTAATTAATTTGTTTTATATAAAAAAAGAATAATGAATAATGAACGGTTTTATTGAATCTTGAATGCTGTTTTACTAATTAGCATTAAGTACAGTTACAGGTACGCGCAAGATATTGGACACCTGGTTGACTTACTGCTTAATATACTTGAGCCCTCAGAAACCTCGGAGGACTGGAACAACAACGAATCAGTTCGAAGTGCGGTCTCACTTTAAACGGACCTGACACCCGAGGATGATTTCCGAAGGCGCTGTATTTATGTTATTTATGCAATATTTACTTGCGCTATTTATGACAATTGCTAAAGCTCCCCATTAGCATCGTCGCGTGTGGGAGTTCCGTTAGCGTATTAGAGAAAAGCGCGCCAGAGCGGAGATATTGATATCCCGCTGTCAATTTAGCGCTGTCACAGTACGACTGCACTACGTGGTTCTCGTCACAGTATTTACAGAAATTTAGGAAATTGGCAAAGATTGGCATAGACGTCTCTCAAGGTTTTCTCAAGGTTCCCAAGTTTTTCTCCACTTCAAAGACCTCCAGTTAAAGAGTTTTATTCAGAGTTTACAAGACAATTCATGGTATTATTATGATGGATCTAAGATTTATAATCCTTCATTAATTGGTATATTTTCATCTAATTTCAAATTAATTAACCTGTCAAACCTTTGATCATTTTTTATCTGAAGCTCCCGCAACTGCGCTCCCAAATAAATCATTAATTCCCGGTAGGATTGGGTGTGTTTTAGCTGAAAGTAGAATTTATTTATCCAGTTAAGGCTCACACAATTCAATATCATACAATTTTTAACATGACAATATCAAAACGAATCTCGAACAATTTAATGATTGAACCTGATCTATCAAATGATTTCAACAAGTTGGAGCAGGAGTTTACATTATTTAGAAGCCTGGGAGAAGTAATACCTGACACACTTTTAACAATTAAACCTACTTCAATTGATGCCGAACGAGCTTTTTCCATATCTGCTAATTTTTGCACAAAATACATTCACGATTTGTAGACAAGTCTTTCAGTACATTGTTTATTTTTTAAATGCTTTCATTTCAATCATAATATATAACGTATATGGAAATTACTATAAATATTTAATTCTATTTATGAAAAATATTTAAATTACATTCTCAAAAAATGAATATCCGGAAATTCTAGTGATGACATCAGTACAAAATTTTCAAGTGTCAGAACTTTAAAATATACAAATTTTGATTTTTCACCTGAAGTGAGATATTTTAATGAATTGAGAAACCATTGAAGATAAAGTTAACATAAAAATGAATTTATTTCTATGATAAATGATTTTTCGTGTGAACGTAAATCAAAGACGACGCGGCATTTTTTCGAAACGAGGAGTATCTTTCCATTACGACACGAGACATTCCAGCTACTAAACCATCGACTTGGTATTAAATCTCGGGCTTAAGAGTTTTATAATGAAATGAATAATTTAAGGAAAAGCTCCCTTTTTCCCGAAAAAAGATATATGAGATGTTACAGCCAACGGCTACTATTTGTGTGTGCGCGTCTTTGCGCGTCACGCAATTTCCTAATTTCTTTATTACTGTATTTTCGTTGAAGGAAAACCATACATATAAAAAAAGAATTAATCCAGAGACGAATTGGTTTATTCTATAACATACTTATTCCAAATAATGGATTGCTCAAAATCGGCAGTTTATGAAATACAATAGAGCTTAGAACTTGTAACTAACATATTGTATATAAATGGTGTCTCGGGAACAGCAGAAAAACACAACATCCAAAATTCTCTTCACACGTTTTCTGACTGGGCAAAGAAATGACGAGTAACGCCAAACCCCACTAAAACCCAAGCTATTCAGATCCAGCACCCCAACAACATAAAGATCCTTCTGAAAGCCAACTTCGCCTATGTAGAATCCATCCCACTACGGGATGAGATTACATACTTGGGCATAACCTTCAGCAGAAGTTTTAGATGGAAACATGACTTAAACACCAATTTGGACAAGGTTAGAAAACGAACCAATCGAATCTCAGCTCTCAGAGAACGATTCAGAGGTTGCCACTCTAAAACACTACATCATACCAACAAAACTTATATTAGACCAATTATAGATTACAGAGAAATTATGTACTCTTCGGCTACAAATAGAGAAATCCATAGGCTAACAACTTGTGAGCGTGAAATTCTTAGCGAAATTTATAAACTCCTTTATAACTTTCCAAGCGCTAATCTGTATGATCATTGTGAGGCCACTCCAATTAGCGACAGATTGTAAACACTTGATGCTAAATATCCGCTAAGACGCTCACAAGAAAACAACCCAATGGCCTACAACACTTGAGGTCCACATGGAAAGTCGAAAAGTGGCGTCGTGAGCCGCCTAGAAGACCTTTTACGCACCCACCAGCCAGAATTTTTCAGCCAATCCAATACTCTCCCGTAAACCTCCAGGAAATCACCCACACTATTCCATTATCCTTTCGTTAATTAATTAAAAAAAAAAACAAAATGTTATCCAATCACCTAACATACTCAATCTTGAAACAAGCTACCTTTAATCATGCTATGGCCTGATGGTTTCCCATGGCTGTGAAGCGAATGCTATAGCATAACATTCCTCCTGCAAGTTATCTGCACCAAGTCTGAATATAACCACACCAAACCAACTCCAGGCTGAAGAGGTGGGAAAATCCTAAAGCCTCCTGATACAATACCATATCTCCTCAACCAGTCCATTACTAACAGGGAGTGGAGTTTTAGTGTGGTAGAAATCTCACACTGTTGGATGTACCGGGCATCCTTCGTCTTTTGAAGATTTCTCCACTTCCACGCAAAACAAAAAAAAGAGCGAAAAATTAAAAAATTTGCTGTTGTATTGTGATAGTCAAATCTCTATGACACTTTGATGATGGATAGTTCGGCATATATAAAGATGGATTGCTATGAAATAGAGGAACATCTTATTGTTAATTATCATGGTGAAATGATGAAAGTTTGGCTGACACGATTTGGATGACAAAATCTTCATAGTGCTTCAACTGCAAAAAGAATAATTGAAGAATTCAAGATGTCTGGGTCGACTATTGATGTCAGATCATCGACACGGTCATTTAACAGAAAACATCACAATTGTTGATCAGGAACATCCATTCGGCATCGTGCTCAAGAAATGGATATTTTAGGAAAAAGATTTGCGCTTCCTGCCTACAAAATCTAACTGACTCAAGAACTTTAGTTTACATAGAATGCACAGCGAAGGGTGTACGTCAATTGGACCATTGAACAACGGTGAGTTTTTTAATAAATGAGGTCAATTTTCATATTAATCGTTTTATAGACAAGCAAAATTGCAGCATTTGGAGTGAGAAAACCCACATGGGTTTCGTGTGAAGGTATTCCAAACGTGTCACTGTTTGGCGTAGAATTTGGGCGGGATGATCATTTCAAATGAATAGTATAAGTGTCGAAGCAAGTTTATCTTATACTATCCTTCGACTATATCTCTGGAGTTTTTTTGAAGTCAAAAGTTTATGTTACTAACCCCACAAACACCCAATGCTAAAGGAGAAGAATAGTTGTGGTATCAGTGATATCCAGCCCAGCCATACTTTTGCCAAACAGTGATCAGATAATTTTGTCAAAAGAACGCAAATGTGCCAGCAAATCCAGGGGGGGGGGGGGCATTCATCAGATATGAAGTTCCATACATAATGTCCACAAGTGTCCTTTATGACTAAATTTAAAAAAAAACTATTTTCTAAAAAAAAAAACCTTGTATTATTTTAAATTTTATGTGTCCGTTCTTATTCAAACAGCCTTTATATCATTGTCTCCAGAGTTAAAAGAAAGTTAACATCATAACTTGTAACACAAAAACCATATTACCATATTATATTAAGTAAACTGCAGATTCTTCAAATCTGCAGACTCCAAGATATTGCTTTTTAAATATTCATTCATTTTTTAATCAATTGTACTGAAATCGGAGAGTTTCAGTTAGGTGATATAATAAAATGATTGTTTGGTAAATTAAATTAATTCCGCTTCTTTCTATCCACATTCCTCATCCTTTCCATGATCACACTCACCACAACCACCTCTAATCCAGTTCTCCAACCATCTATCCATCGACCATCCAATCCTCCTATTTAGTTCTCTCTACACTTAATCCATTCATTCACACATCCAACTCCTCCCTTCTTCTACATACCCTACATACACTTCTTGAACCAACCTCCTCTCTTCATCCTTCTATATCTTCTCCTCAAACTTCACCATCTTTTTTCGCCCCACTCATCCGGAATTTATATTTTCCACTCTCCTGTATTACAATATCATTTCTAGTATTCCTATCTAATTTTAGCATCCTCTTCACACATCCAACCTGCACTCTCTCCATCCTCTCTCTTTCTTCTACTACACATACCTCAACTCCATATATCATTATACTATTCACACACACTTACGTAATATTCAATCTTATTCTTAAGGACTCCCCAAACTTTCCCTTTCATACCATTCTCATTCTCTCTCTAACACTCTTTGCCGTTTTTGTCACCATCCCCACATGTTCCTTACGTGAACCATTTTGTGCAAATAAGAAACCGTGCTAAATATTTATATTTCTTTACTCTTTCAATCCTCTCTCCCCCTATGTTGAATACATTATTTCTACATATCCTGACTCCATTCTTACACACCATTATTTTTGTCTTTTCCACATCTATATTGTTTACTAATTCAATGATACTTAAACAAACAGGAGATATCTGGAGGCTGGGAACCATGGCTCCTATATACTCCCAGATACCTCTAGTAAGTAGGAAACCGCACGGTATAAGAATGTACAAGTGAGAAAAAAGTGCGTACGAACAAGAAATGATAGCCAAACAAATAAAAGAAAGGCTATAAATGAACAATGATTAGAAAAAGTAAGTTGCGTTGGAAAGAAATTCTATGGACCGGCGGACGTACTTGTAAGAACAAATGCAGCCATTCAGAACCGGAAGAAGTGGGACATAGGACAAGTCCTCCTCCAACCAGGATGCAGCCAAATGGAAAAACAACGTGGACGTACCCTTCCTAAAGTTGTACGACCAAGTTTAAGCATGGCTAGTTTTCGCAACCCCTCTACCTCAGCGCAACCTCAACGCAACGACCGCATTCCAATAGAACAATGGGCATAAAGTGTGGATGAAAGTGACCTGCAGACACACCAACGAGTGGATCAAAAATTTTCCTAAAATGGAATGTAGCTGTGTTGTGAAATTTTTTAAAATACGACAAATGGTTCGAGGGTCTCGCCTTAATAATATCACAAAATGGTAGCATTGCTGCCAGGCGGACAACAATAATCCAATCGATAGAACGCAACTCGACAGTATGTTTAACTCGTTAAACAGTGATGTCTTGAGTCTGCAGACTTATCAAATTTGCAGACTAAAGAATTAATGGTCTGAAGACTCAAATGGAGATTTAGGAATACTTGAAGGAAAGAGGATTATTAGGAAAAAGTGTGAATGAAAATATAATTGGAGTGAGACACTGGGAACATAAATGTAGAAAAAGGAAGGAGAATGAGGAAGTGAATAGGATGATGATAACATAGGTTGATATAGCATGTAGAATATGTGAAGAGAATGAGGTAGATAATATAACAGAAGATGAGGTAAAAGAGGAAATAGGAAGAAGGAGGAAGGAAAAAGGTTCGTCAGGTGAGGACGAAATATCTAACGACGTGTGGTGTTTATTGAGTGAGGATGCAATAAGTACAATAGTGAGAGATTTTAACGGAATATGAATAGGAAAAAATGAGATACCTCAAGAGTGGAAGAAAGGGGAGATAGTGCCTATATATAGGATGCAAGTATAAAGTTACAGAGGAATAACCATTAATGGAATATATCGGAAGTTTGCGAGGATTGTAAGTCAAAGGAGTACATGAAGGGGAATAATAATCTTCGTAGGAGGCAAATCGGATGTATGGAGGGTAGAGGGGTTATATACAACATTTTTGTACTGAATTATTTAATAAGTCCTGAGGTTGAGAAAGGTAGGAAGCTATACTTGACATTTTTTGACATTAAGGCAGCATTTGATCATATTTAAACAGATATTTTATGGAAAAGAACGAGAGAGGCTGGTTTGCCTCATAAGGTAATAAGGCTGGTGAAAGGGTTATATGAAGGAACGAAAGTGAGAGGAAGGGTTGATAAGAATGTGTCAGAATGGTTTGAAAAGAATATGGGGTAAGACAGGGGTGTCCTTTGAGTGGTATTCTATTTAATAAAT
>WYDF02074149.1:0-11352 GCA_009867245.2 Adranes taylori
AATTATTATATATGAACAAAGGATATTTTAGATTTAGTAATACATGAATAATAATAAGATAAGCTTAGTTAGTTATGGACAATAAATTTAGACTTAAGATTAAATCCGCACTTGGAATATATTAAGTAACTCTATTGTATTTGAATAAGGGGTTGATCCCGGAAATAAAGAGAATTTGAATTTGAACATTTGAATACAGAGGGAAAACCCAAAATATATAAAACCATGGTTAGCTAAGTTCCGACATATGCAACTGAAACGTTAAGGTGACAAAACAGAAAGCACGCTCCACTGAGATGAAAATATTAAAATCATTAGCTAGTGTCACTACGTGACAGGCAAATAAGCGAGTCCATACAACAAAAATGCAAAGTACAAGACGCAGTTAGGTGGAGTCTGGTTAGAAACAGAGTGGAATAGCCATGTTAACAGGATGGTTGATGGAAGACTAGCTCACATCTGTAAAGTAGTAGGTCCAACGAAAGAAGACCACCTGGACGACCGTCCAAGAGATGGGCAGAAAGCTGGATATCCTCTTCCATCAAAAATACGTAGTAGGTCAGATAAACAGAAGACATCCTAGTAGCTCGTAGAAGAAGCAAAGGAAGCATATGTGGCTCGCAGAGAAGCGAAAATAATGAATGGATAAAATGTTGCTTCCCTTTTTTTCAAAAATTTAATAGTAATGATGATTTGGTAGTTTGGCTGAATAAAGGCATCGTTAAACTTTGGAAATAAACACTATAATTCCTTGAAAACCAAAATATCCCGTTTCTATGTAAAAGCAGCAATCCAACCAATCTAACCGTCTGATGATTATTTAAGTGCATTCATACATAAAACTGGTTGGCAAATAAAGACATACGGGCTGTCTGTAACAGTATACCAAAGAAAAGAAAAGTAACAGACTTTGAATCTTACATAGCTAACCATTAACTTCAATCTTTAGAGTAAATTAAGAAGTAGCTAATATTATTATTCCAAGTTATAAACAAATTCTGCTTTTGTGTAATTATATCTCAATTATTTAGAGCCAATTTTTAGTTTCTACCCATTATAATGCATGACAGAGGTGTATTGCACATAAATGTACTTCTGAATGAAGGGAGGAAGGTTGCAGCCACTTAGTTCATTCTTGGTTACACTGTACGTTGACCCAAGAAAGATTTCTCTATTACTTAAAAGTAATCGAATTCTGTTCAAAACGCACATCCACATCTAGGAAAATTTCATTTTGTTACTAGACAACAACGCACAACAAAATGAAAAAAATAAAATATAATAAGTTTCAATATAAACTTTAAAAACTGTATTTCATTCAAATAAATATATAATTGCATTACACATATATTCAAATCAAATACAGTACATTTTGTAGCTGAATTTTCCACTGCATAAGTATGTCCAGTCCGAACGAAATTTTCATATTAATTCATAGATACGAAATTATACTCGAATAATGTTGCTTACCGATACTCTGCAAGATGGTATCTGGTACCAGTTGTAGGAGTGGTGCCAGTGGTAGAACCTTCAGAGGACAAGTTCCTTAACCATTCAGGACCAAAATTCATAGAGTCTGTCATTTTCGTACACTAAAATATTGTTCAAATTACAAGTAGATGCACAAGTTAATTTTTCAAAGTTTTTATATAAGCGTACTGATAACGTATGCTACTAGCGAATACAGAAAATTGATATGAATATTAATATTTTAAATATATCTATTTAATAACCAATGAGTTGACAGGTGCGCTTAGAAATAACCTATAACATGTATATCAATATGTGGCACATTTAAGAAATTATCAAACGTACTTCTATATTAAATATCCATGCACTATTCTAATTAATTCTGACAGCACTTCCTAGGCATGTTCCTTTTGCTTTATCTACTTAGTAGATTACCTTGATAAACAGATATTTTAAAATCTTATCAATAATCATAACTTACAAATATTTTTAGATACTCAGATTAGTCTTAATAAACGATTTTTGACTTGCCTTACTCAATTTTTATTAAATCAAAAGACTAGAAGTTTTATGGGTGCTTTTAACAGCCTTAGGCCAAAATGACTAATAGGGAAGTCTTTAAAATACGTAAACTACTAGAAATATATTTCATTTCTCTAATAGAAAGTTGATTAATGACATTCCCTATTAAATTTTTTAACAATTTTCTACTGTAATATGCCATACCTTATTTAGTTATTTCTCGCACGATATAAGATCAACAATAATGGCTGATTCCAAAAACTATATTGTCAGTGCGCATGCGCTTGTGTTACGTGCTAGATTTTGGAATTTCGTATTTTGCTTAAAATTTCTTGCCCATAAAATATGATATATTGAAAAAAAATTCTTCCAATTAAATCTGACAAAAAATGTACATATGTTAGCATGTTATAGTATTTGAAAGTGAGAAATTTCATAAAATATGGTTACATGTTTACAGGATCCTGTTTTATCCGTACGAAGAACAAAGGATTGTTTTTGATTGGTGAATATTTTCATGAATAGTAGTGATTGGTTCTCATGACAACTGCTGCTAGTGATCATGTAGTATTGCCAAATTTATTCAAAATCAAATAGGGAAATCTACAAATTATACCAATTAATGATTTAATGATATCGTAGGTAAAAACCGTTCCTATGTAGAACAGTAAAAATGTTGAAATGCCAATTAAATTTATTAGATGAGGAATTCGAAAATAAACATCAGCAGAAAAGTCATACCTTATTTGAAAGTAGGAACCTAAACCGTTATAATTTTCGTTCCGGTTCGGTAAAGAAAAAATATAATTTAGGATCGGTTTTAAGTTTTCAATTTTCGGTTCAGCGAATTTAAATATTAGCAAGTTATTGTAAAGCACCCACGCCGTCTATACCTTTTTTATACAGCATTTCTTACAACGTAAGGTGCTTACATACTTAATTAAAAGGTCAAAGGCGAATATTTCCTCATATCGGGCAGCAAGACTTTTGAATTATTTTTATAATAATAAAAACTTAAAAATAAAGTTGTAGTAATTTAATAAACTTACTACATTATATACAGTTCTTATAAACTTTAGAATTATAACTCGTAACACTAAAATGAAGACCTGTAACTTACAAGTCCTCATTTAGTAATCCACTCGATTCAGTTTAACGGGTGCATACAGAATTGTTTATGCATTTTAAAACACCACTAAATAAAGAGATTTAATTATTACGTTAAACTAAATGTTAATTACCAACTGTCTTAAATCCAAAGTAAGCTCAGAATGATTTAGACGAGATGCCTAAAGCCTACTACGCATCTAATGGCCAATATACATAACACATATTATACAATTAGTACACACAACAAAGTAGCTTTCACCACCGAAAAACTTTCTCGTGAACCGAATAAAGAAACAAAAAAAAATATCGGTTCGGTTTCCGTTCCGCAGAAAAAATAATATTTTTTTTGGTTTCCGACTCTGGTTCGAGTCACTGTTTGAATGCTCTTGATGTACTGATCACAGTGGTGTATATAATATTTTACATCGATTTTGTTTTCAGGAGTTATAACCCTCCAAAATGTCTCAACATCATTAAAGAAGATCATTCATAAAACGCTCTTACCACGATAACACTCACTAAAAATGCTTGATAGCATAACTGTAATGTATAAACCTTTATTGTAAAACAGTAAACTTTAATTAATAACGTTTTTTCATGCTGTTTCTAATAAATAACTGTAACTGTGAAGTAAAGTGTACACGATTTTATGCCGATCTCTACTTGCAAATTTGTAGGTTACTTGATCGAATAATCATGCCGATATAATTGAGAAATATGAAGCAATCCTAAAAAAAATTCATTAAGCTGAAAAGTATGAAAATTAAATAATATAAAATATGTATTATGTGTAACATTTGAAATGTTATTTAAATCAGTATTTTATGGAAATAAAATAACTGCATTATTTTTGTTTATTTGTCAATTGTTTATTTTTCATTTTTACGTAATGTACGCGTTTAGGAAAAAATATAAATAATATAATTAAAATTTAATTAAGACTTTGACATATTGACAACGTATTGTGGCTTTGTGATTGGCCAGGATCTTTAAGTCCCTGATCTGTACCACCTAAAATATTAGTGCTTACTTGTTGGGGAAATGCATTAGAAGTGCATAAAGCCCTTGTAAAAAACTGTAGGTTCTTGGGCCGAGCTGTTCAGCATTTCCTATGAACAATAACAGAACACGGCTATATAATAACACGTATACAAAACTTAGTGCGAAGATAGCACTATTCTTACATTTGGTACAAATGATTTTACAAGTTTTTTCTCTATTTCTCGAAGATAAAGTTCTAATTTAAATGTATTTACTTTAAATTTTATGTTAATAACTTTGGTACCATATAAAACAATATTGGAATGTAATGTTGAAATAAATAAAATTCTAAACAATTGAATGAAATAAAGTTCACTGAGCGGGAATCGACAACGTATTTGACAACATTGTAAATATTTTAAGTGACGTATCCGTATGTTCTGTCTAAAAGCCATTTTCTTTTCTTACGCGTACAACATTAAATAATATATTTTTTAAAAATATAATGTAAGTTTAAACAATGTATTATTATTATAAATATATTTAGTTACTTATTTCTAATTGCATCGTTTTCGATATAATTGTTTCCTTATTTTATATACGCTTTATGTATTAACCTTAAAATAGCATGTGGTAGCCTTGTTTATTTATTGTATTATACATTTTAGAATATGGTACGTAATTCGAAAGGTTACCATCATGGTACGAGAGATCTGTTTGCTCGTCCTTTTAGAAAACATGGTACCATCAAATTATCAACCTATCTTCGAACATACAAGAGAGGTGATTATGTTGATATAGTAGGTCACGGTGCAGTTCAAAAAGGCATGCCGCATAAATATTATCACGGTCGAACAGGACGTGTGTTTAATGTTAGCGCTCATGGTTTAGGTATTATTGTAAATAAACGCGTACGACATAGAGTTATTCAGAAGAGAATAAATGTTCGAGTGGAGCATGTAAAACCATCCAAATGTAAAGACGATTTTAAGAAGAGGGTACAAACTAATGATGCCAATCACCGAAAAGCTGCTGCTAAAGGAGAAAAAACCAAATCGTTGAAAAGGTTGCCGGCGGGTCCAAAACCAGCTCATGTTGTCAACGGAGATGTTCCACCTATCGAATTGGCACCAATTCCATATGAGTTTATTGCTTAATTAATTGTAACAATTTATTAAATAAAATAATAAATCTAGTATATCTTATTTGACCGTTGTAAGAAAGATAATTTTACGCAAAATGCAATAAGTAATTTATTTGTCTCATGAATTGAATTTTTTTTCCGTGGGATATAGTGGTAAAAAAGCGAGCTATAGTATTGAAATATTTATATAGAGCACGGCATTAAATATATGGGAAGTTACACAGAAACCAAAACATTTTTTACTTCTAGATGTCTTACTTTACTTGCACATTTTATCGCCCAGGATTAAACAATAATACATAAGTAATTAGCATTTGAATAAGAAAATTGTTAGTAAGTTCTGTTCCACTACACATCTTGCAATTCACTAATAAGATACCGTACATAAATGAAACCTGTTTGATATTCAAAAAATATTATTTCTACGTGGGAAAAAACTAAATTACGTATAGTATTTAATATAAAGAAAATATACCTTTATTATTACATTTAAAAACAGATAAATATTATATTTTAATTAAAACTAACAGTTTCATTCTGTTCTCATAAATATTTGACGCAAGTAAAATCGTAAAATCGAAAATAAATGCTGGTCTAATATAACAAGAATATTTTATTGAGTTACTATAAGCCCCAGAAACAAATACAGTTAATGCTTGCTTAAACATCTGTATATGACAGAATGCAATAGCTAAGAGTCTTTATTAATGTTTAGGTTAAAAGGCTGTTTTGCTTAGCAGCACTAAACTGGTTTTATATATGTATATCACAGATATTTTAAAGTACCCACATATATTTTTCAGATATACTTCAAAGTTTTTTTAATAATTATAGTTATCTATACCTTGTACTCACTAAATAAATACAAATTTGCATGCCTATGCGCCGCGAAAAGTTCTAGTTTGCTGTGGTGTGTTGCGTAACTAATTTGAGTGCCCAGACATGTGCCGAGCTTTTGATCTAAAAGCGGTAATTATACGCTACAGGCCAGTTTACATGACGCGAATATTGGCTACAAATTGAACTACTAGCGAGATTCGCTTTTTAGTTAATAATATTTAAACTGTTTAGCGGAAAAATATGTTTGGCTTTGTTTAACGCAAAATACGCGACGTCACCCATTTCTCCAATTATTTGTTTAAAGTTATTTACTCATTTATTAATAATAATTGTTATTACACCACTTATTCATTAAAATTACTTGTGTTGGGATAGTTCATTCGAGACGTAAAGTAAGAACGTTAGCGTAAGAATTTCGACGAAATTTCGTATTCTATGTAAACGTTGAGTTGTATAAATTTAGTATCTGCATGAAAATACACAATTTTTCGCGAATATTCGCGTCATGTAAACAGGCCTTATGGAAGCATTTTGCATTCAGCTTACTATCATATCGATGAGATAATAATATTGATAATAATAAGCTTAATGTCATGTTGAATAAATGTCTAACACAAAATATTTCGCGACTGGTGTCTGTACCCAAAATGTATTCAAGTTGCAAAATTTGTATCGCAAAACCTCTTTAAGTATTTCTAGTATATACAAGGTTTGATATAAGTAATTGTAACATCTGTGTGTTTAAAATGTCACATGAGGAAACATCTTTAGTTTTCAGAGCACCGGATATAACCGTAACCGCGTTTGATTGTAATTCTCAAAGATAAATTTTTCACTTGCCCTTGTATCGAATTTGTAAGTGACGTAACACAGTTGAAGTATGCTTTTACGTTCTTACGTAACAAACTTCATTACGTGCACGTCAAAGAATTATGTCAACTATTTGTGTACAGCTGTCATTTTTTTTTTAGCAAAATGCGATAATGGAGATTTTCGTGAATATTCATTTAATAAATGTATTATTTACAATAAAATCGCTATGGCTTAGTTAATAAAATATGGTAAGATATTGTGGGGTCTACTTTCATTTTTAAGGTGTTAACGAAACATGCACTAATCATAAATATTGTTTCGTTTCTTTTGAGTGTCATTGGAGTTGTGATTGCTTTCTTAAGACATTTGATCGAATTTCACATATTTTAGGGTGCTAATATATCCCAGTTGGAAAGAGATATCGGTTCCGAACAGTTTCCGTCTAATGAGCATTATTTTGGATTAGTAAATGTAAGAGAAATTACACTTTCTGTCTGACCTATAATAGAATTGATTAACTAAGAGAATAACGTTTTTAGTTTGGAAATACATGTTATAGTAATTCCGTGCTGCAGGCGTTATATTTCTGTAAGCCATTTCGAGATAAAGTGTTAGAATATAAGGCAAAAAATAAGCGAACAAAAGAAACTCTGCTTACATGTCTCGCCGACTTATTCCACAATATTGCTACGCAGAAAAAGAAAGTAGGCTCTATAGCACCAAAAAAGTTTATAGCAAGGCTGCGAAAAGAAAAAGGTACTGTCATTATTTTCTATACGTTATATGTCTATGCCGGTAGCAAAAAATCATTTATAATATTCCTTCGAATATTAAAGGTTTGGTCCATAAATTGTAGTTTATAATTGAACTGTACTGTATGTAGTGGTAGTCTACTGATTATTATTTTATTTTGTATTTAACTGAATGTGTTTAATAGTTACCTATTAAATTCAACTTTAGATTCTCAATCTTTACACACGTGTTTTGTCACCGATGTTCCTCAGTACTTGTTTTTATTTTATAGTCTATTACAGTGTGTTCACATTTTCTGTTAGTTATTAAAGCGATAATCGTATTAAATATATTTTTAATTTCTATATGTTATAAAGTAGTTATGGAGTTTCTTATTTTAAAGTTATGTACATAATTTAATAATACTAAACTACTAAATTAAATGCACATTAAGTTAATTAAAAAGACCGTCACGTTATCATCCCCTTTTCTTTATTTAGATTAAAATCTTCCTCATTACTCCAACCCCCTTATGATCACGTCCCAAACAAACTCTCTAATTCACCGCTTTTTGTCTCTTGCTCATTCCATTGCTTAACATTTTTTATTGCTCCCATCTTTCCTCTTCCTCATTACAAATCCTACACAAGCTTTTCCTTTCATCCATCCAGTACCTATTCCCACATTCTGCACTTTTAGAGGTTTGATTTTTTCAGTATTCTTTGTATAATGTGTACACTTTCCAATATTTTTGTTTCTAATTTAGTTATGTTTTTCTTGCAGAAGAGTTCGATAACTATATGCAGCAAGATGCGCATGAGTTTTTAAATTTTTTAATTAATCATATTAGTGAAATAATTTTAGGTAATATTATGAGTTTAGTTTATATGTATATGTTATGTAATCAAGTTATATATTTTAGCTGAAAGACAACAAATAACAACAAACAATATAAAATCAAAAGTTGGCGAAAATGGTACTATTCATACGCAACCTGAGCCAACGTGGGTCCATGAAATTTTTCAGGTGAATTTAATATTTCATACTATTTCTCTGTCGGAAATTATTAAATAATGCTAATACAATATCGTAGTTTTGTCATGTCCAAAAATATGAAAACTATAGTTTGAGTTAAAACCTAATAAATTAAATAATGTTAAATTTTCGTACCGGAGTCACTATTTCGTTACTTTTCGCGACTAGTTTCGAGGCAATAGCCTCATTGTCAGGCTGTTGGATGGTAACTCCAATCGTTACCATCCAACAGTCTGACGATGAGGCTATCGCCTCGAAACTAGACGCAAAAAGTAATTTTTATGATTTTAGGGTATACTAACCAGTGAAACGCGTTGTCTGAATTGTGAAACGGTGAGCAGTAAAGATGAAGATTTCTTCGATCTACAAGTCGACATCGAACAGAACACGAGCATCACGCATTGTTTGCGATGTTTTAGCAACACGGAAACGTTGTGCAGCGACAACAAATTCAAGTGCGACACTTGTTGCAGCTATCAGGAGGCGCAGAAAAGAATGCGCGTCAAAAAGCTGCCGATGATATTGGCGTTGCATTTGAAACGCTTTAAATATATGGAACAGTACAATAGGTATATTAAAGTGTCGCATCGAGTTGTGTTTCCATTAGAATTGAGACTATTTATAACGGTAAGCAAGTTTAATAAAACCTGGTATTGCGCCACTTCTTTTCATTCAGAAATTAGGTTAGGAGTAATTTTTGAACTTTCGTACGTCGTACACACGTATTGAAAAATGCACCCTTTTAAATTTTTGAGCAAGAAATTGTTTTTTTTTGAAAAATTTCGTTTCGTGGTAAATTGTTTCTTGTGACTCCCTCTTTAAATTACCTATAAACAGTGATTAGAATACAAGAGATGTACTAAGGTGAAATAGAAAAAATCCTGTTTCTTTCATACACCTACACGTACTATATACGTATATGGTATATGAAAGATAAAAACGACGATCAGGGTGAATGGTTTTCTTGACAAATGGAACCCACCATCCTGATGTCGGTTTTTAACTTAGTTGATTAATAAATATAATATATGAATTTTAAGTTTTGTGTGATAAACTGTATTTGATTTATAGTCGGATGATGCAGTGAATCCAGATCGTTTGTACGATTTAGTAGCAGTTGTCATACATTGTGGAAGTGGTCCGAATCGAGGACATTACATCAGTATCGTTAAAAGTCATGGGTTTTGGCTACTTTTCGATGATGATCAAGTCGATGTATGTTAAATTTCTTAATACATATATTTTCGTATATAATACATTTTGTTCAAAAATCTTTCATCATGACAAATACGAGGGTGGTTTTACATAAATCTAGCCTTCGATAGATGAGTTACGTGACTACGAACGCCACATTGGTTTTGACATCTGCCATCTATGACTTGAAGCAAAAAGAACAAGTAGTTTGATTTTTACAGTCATCGCAAGCAAGCAACTTTTGTGTTTTGTGAAAAATGGAAAAAGTCGAATTCAGTGATTAAGTTCCTTCACAAGACAAGAAAAAACAATGCAGAAATCGAGACTGAAGTGAATGCTGTTTATGGTCAGTCTGCACCGTCGCTAGCAACAGTTAAATTTTTGAAAGCTGAATTTGCGTACGAGCGTTTTTGATGATGAGCACCCAGGGCCCTCAAATATCGTCAGTGTACCAGAAATCGTCAACAAAATCCATGATATGATTATTGTAAACCGTCGAATCAAAATCCGTGGGCTAGCAGAGTATGCAAACATATCAACTGAGCGTGTACACAAACTTTTGGATATGAAAAAGCTATCCGTACGATGGGTGCCGCGTTTACTCACTATCAACCAGAAACGCACACGCGTGACGGGTTCGGAGAAGCTTTTGGCAAAGATAAAACGTAATCCGAAGGATTTGTTTTTTCAATACGTCACTGTTGATGAAATGTGGGTCCGTTACTACACGCTGGACACGAAGGAACAGTCAAAGCGGTGGAGAAAAAAAGGCGAAGACTCACCGAAGAAGGCAAAAATCTGCTGGTTGGTGCGAAAGGCATTATTATTATTGCTTACTTGCAAATGTTTAAATCATAACTGGGGATTACTAGCAGTATTATTGGACCGTTTCGACGTCGAATTAATGACAGGCGCCCTGGTTTGGCTCGCAACAAAGTTCTCTTCCTTTATGACAACGCACCCGCTCACAGAGCAGCCGTTGTGAAGGCAAACGTAGCACATTGCGACTTCTTCCTGTTCCCAAACCTAAAAAAAAATGGCGCGGAGGACGCCGTTTTGCAACAAACGATGAAGTGATGACGGAAACTTCCCACTATTTTGAAGAGTCCGAGCAAAATTACTTTTCTAAAGGGACGAATAACTTTGAAAGTCGTCTTAAAAAGTGAGACTTAAGAGAAGACTATGTTGAAAAATAAATGATAAAAAAACTAACATCTTACTTAGGCTAGATTTCCATCAAACCGCGCTCGTACAAGACAAATACTGGCGGAATTTGAATCCACAATGCCGGTAGCACCAGTAATTAATATTGACATTGACATGAAGTGGTATATGTTAGTATATAAGCCGATCGACAAACGGTAACGCCAAAATTTGTTGATTAGATCATAAAATATAGATTTTTGAATGACATGACTATAAAATTTGTTTGACTTTGAGCTTTATTTAGTATAAATTTCTTAGGGGAAAATACGTTGAAATCATAACCTACAAATCAGGTGTTTATCTTT